>CM029015.1:229110764-229399663 GCA_016801055.1 Panax notoginseng | reverse complement strand
CAATAATTATAACCATGTTGATCAATTCCCTTTGCACTTAAGCTAAAGATATTCACTTATAAATTCAATGGTCATGATCATACCAGTCACAATTCAACTTTGCACTACAGGCCAAAGAGAACTCTAGTCATGATCATACAAATAATCTACCATCTTTCACTCTAGTGAAGAGAATTTCAACATCTGGTGATAAAATGTTATATATGATAATAAAATCAATATAATCAATACATAGTTTTAATCTCAAGCAGTAATATTCATAACTCAACTATAATTTGGTTAGAAAAAGAAACCAATTTTATCGTGAATAGTAACTGTGAATAGTAACTCATGAATAGTAACTCGTGAATAGTAACTCATAAAATAGTAAACTCGACACAAAAAGGTTAAAATTCCACAATAAAATCCATACCAGTATTTCGGTATAATGATATTGAAAGAATAACATTACTTAAATTTATAAACAATTTATTTTAATTGTTTACACTTTACTAATTAATGCATTTAATCATCATAAAATGCCAACTCTTACAATTTCATCATCAATAACCAAAACCCTCATAAAAAATCTGATATACATCATATAGGATTCTCAAGCCATAAAATCCTATTTTCCAATTTTCTTTCTTCACAAAACATATTTAATTCATTTACTCATAACTAGACATTTTCATGAAAAATACCAAATCAGTTCCAAAAATATTTTTTTTTCTGGGATTTAGCATAATATAGTCCCATAGTGAACATATAATTTTTCTCAGAATTTTTAAAAGTCATTTACTATTTTCATATGGCCAAAATAGCCGAATATTTAGACATTTATCAAAAATTGTACTTTTGTCTAAAAATTCTGAAATTTACAGATATACTTCTATCATATACATGTACTCCTAATAAAAATTTCATCATTTTTGGAGTTAACCACAAGGAATTATAAGCTGTTTCTTTTAAAATAGTTTTTCTCTTAAATCAACTCTCAATCTATACATCCAAAATTACCATTTTTGGACACAATCAATAAAACTCATCAAAATATCATTTCAAATTTTTCCAGAATTTTTGAAGTTCAGAAAAATTACGAAACTGGAAAAACATAAAACAACCCTTAAAATCCTTACTATCCCTTACTATCCCTTACTTCAAAAAGAAGCAGTACTTCTGATCGGTATAAGGCTGAAGGAAACTTGCACTGATGAATAGTAACTCACCAAGTATCTAAAAAACT
Organism: Panax notoginseng; assembly: GCA_016801055.1. Classification (NCBI taxonomy): domain Eukaryota; kingdom Viridiplantae; phylum Streptophyta; class Magnoliopsida; order Apiales; family Araliaceae; genus Panax; species Panax notoginseng. The sequence goes on along the minus strand of CM029015.1, from coordinate 229,398,438 downwards.
CACAAAATATGCTTCATATATAGAGAGAAAAAGAGAGAAAGCTTATGTTTCTGGTGTGATTTTCAATTCTAACTTAGCCCTCTATTTATAGGAAAATTTTAGTAGGTTTGACCTGCAACCTGATGGCTTTACCTGCTACTATTCCCACCCACCACATTTAAAATATAATTCAGTACATTTCTTCACCAACCACAAGGTGGGGCCCACCAATTCTAGAATTTTTTACCAAAATGATAAACTCCGAAAATTCAACAATTTTTGAACCAGTCATCTCGTAAAATTCATAATAAATCATACGTCATTTTTAACGGTTCAAAATTTGTGGACATATACTCAACTTATATATGTATAACATATCCAAAAATTACCACGATCCAACGGTCGGATTAAAATTATAACCCCCGTAAAATATCTCAAAAACCCTGATTTTTAATACCTTCATTCCGATAAAAATACTGATAAAAACCTCAACATTAACTCCTTCATTTTTAACCACAAAAATATTATCCTCATTTATATCCACATAAATAAATATTTCCTTATCATTTGAATCAATAATTAATTATTCACAAATAATATTACAGAATCACATTTATGACAACCAGGCCGTTCCCAGGAAAGAGGGGGCTTTCCAATAAGAATTTCTCCTTACTGGCGCGCAATTAGATGACAAAACCTCTCCTTAGACAGAACTTTCTAGACATTGCCAATAATGTATCTAATAATACTATTCAAATAATATGAATTATTGATCTGATAAAGAAAATAATATCTGTGCAGCAAACAATTATTGAAACAACAATAATATAAAAATATCAACGCAACAAAATATAAAATATTGAACAGTAACTACTGTAACAATTATTGAGTAGTGCCTTCTTACGTAAGATCAATAATTTCAAAAATACTGTGCAATACGTGTGCTACTGTGTAATAACGCGTATTACTGTATTTTAATCACCGGGTATTCCAACAGTGTTTAACGGTAACAACTACGCCGTTATTTGTAAAAATTTAAATTTGTCGTTTTCCTTCACCCGACAGTTATTCGTTATGGGGCCCACAAATAGCTGCGCCGTCGTACGAATATTCTCCGACAGAAAGAATATTCCACGACCAAACGAATATTCCCCGACAACAATGATTATTTTATAACCACTTGCTTATTTTGAAAAAAAAATTCATATTTCACCCATAACTCTTTAAACTTTTATCAATTTAACCATTTACTGAATAGTAATTATAAGAAAATTGAATTACTTTTATTTCATATAAAATTCGGGGTCTTACACTTCGTCTTGGGTGCGAAGAAAAATTTAGAATCACAATTATGATTATGAGTTATTATATGATTGTGGAAAAGGAACTGTTGAGTGATGTTATAGGAATAAAACATTGTTGGTGAGATTTTAACATGGAGAATATAATAGACTTTATAGTCTATTTGACTCTTCTAATGGATTGCTCGTTCCGCTGCAACTATGGTTGAAAAATTTTATCATCTACCATATGTTCTAAATTTCTGATTTATTACTGATTGAAGACTATTGATAATTTATTTATCTTTAGTCATGATATTATTTACTGGGCTAGTTGTGCTCACCCTTTGTTTCTAATTCCTTTAAGGTAATAAGAGTGTAGCTGGGTCGAGCGGGGGTGGTACAAGAGAATAGAACGGTGGTCATCATTTAGTAGTTATATTTGGTGAATCATCTAGAGTGAAGGAAACCCACGTTGGAAGGGTGTTTTGCCAATATCATACAAGATGTCTAATGACATACAATCTCGTGTCATCATAAGACAGGATTGTGTTCATCACTTGCCTGAGTATATTTACGAGCACTACCTATATAATCTTGGTGTTTGTTTGAAGTATAATTCTCAATTAGAGACAGTGGAGATAATGATAAGTCAAGAGAAGACTCACCATTGGGAAGAATATAATAGTAATCTTCTTATTTTTCTTTGGGGTAATATTGGGTCAAAAGGATAATTCTGTGGCCATATGATATCTGTCACAACTAGAAGCATGGCCTCCATGTACGAAGGTTTTCTTGAGCACTTCTCAAATGATTCTAATTTCTAAAACAGTTTTTGACTATACCTTTATGTAAGGTATCATTGTGAGGTGCTGTCCACGATTGGGACATGAGTCACATTTGGTATATATTTATATCCAAACTCACAGCATATGTGTTGTTGTATTTTACACGAAAATTGTTGTAATAAAGTTGTAGTTATTTTCTGTACCATGTATTTGGCGACTCAGAATAGGTTGGATGGAATGGACCTGTTTTGGGGTTGTCACAGTTGCTGCACAGTATTTTCCATTATCAGATCAATAATTCATATTATTTGAATAATATTATTAGATAACATTATTGGCAATGTCTAGAAAGTTCTGTCTAAGGAGAGGTTTGGTCATCTAATTGCGCGCCAGTAAGGAGAAATCCTTATTGGGAAAGCCCCCTCTTTCTTGGGAACGGCCTGGTTTGTCATAAATGTGATTCTGTAATATTATTTGTGAATAATTAATTATTGATTCATATGATAAGGAAATATTTATTCTATGTAGATATAAATGTTGGATATATTTATTGTGGTTAAAAATGAAGGAGTTAATGTTGAGGTGTTTTATCAGTATTTTTATCGGAATGGAGGTATTAAAAATCAAATCAGGATTTTTTTAAGAAATATTGCGGGGGTTATAATTTTTAATCCGACCGTTGGATCGTGGTAATTTTTGGATATGTTATTCATATATAAGGTGAGTATATGCCCACAAATTTTGAACCGTTAAAAATGAACATAAGATTTGTTATGAATTTTACGAGATGACTGGTTCATTAAGATTCGCCGGGGTCGACAGATACTCCATGTTTTGACACCACGTGCCCAAGGAATGCTACTTCCTCAAGCCAGAACTCGCATTTCTTCAATTTGGCATATAGCTTATTTTCACGAAGCCTTTACGTACCAGCTTCAAATGGCGCTCATGATCTTCACGGCTTTTGGAATAGATGAGGATGTCATCAATAAAGAAAACAACGAACTGATCCAAATATTCTTTAAATACACGGTTCATCATATCCATGAAGGCAGCAGGAGCATTAGTCAATCCAAAAGACATTACTAAGAATTCATAATGCACGTACCGAGTTCTGAAGGCAGTCTTTGAATATCCTCAGTTTTAATCTTCAGCTGATGATATCCAGAACGAAGGTCGATCTTTGAAAAGAATTGTGTCCTTGTAACTGGTCGAACAGGTCATCAATGCGAGGTAGCGGATACCTATTCTTGATAGTGACATGATTCAATTCTCGATAGTCGATACAAAAGTCGCATACTCCCGTCTTTCTTCTTTACGAATAAAACAGGAGCACCCTAAGGAGACGTACTAGGACGAATAAAACGATGTCCAACAACTCCTGTAGTTGGACTTTTAACTCCTGAAGTTCAATAGGAGCCATTCGATATGGAGTTTTAGAAATGGGCTTTGTACCGGGTTCAAGGTCATAAAGAATTCAACTTCACGTTCTGGGGGTAGACCAGGAAGTTCTTCAGGAAATACATCGGGAAATTCTCTAACAATAGAAATATTATTCAAATCTGACTTGTCTTTGTTCAAATCCATAACATGGGCTAAGAAAGCTTGACATCCGTTTTTCAATAAACGAATAGCTTTGTGGCTTGATATGACAGTGACTGATTTTAGTGGTTTAGTAGTTTGAATTCGTATGACAGGTTGGTTAGGAATATGAAAACTAACAACCTTACGAAAACAATCAATTTTAGCATGATGAGTGGTTAACAATCAATTCCTAAAATCACATCAAAAGCAAGTATCTTTAAGAGATAAGATCAACAGGTAATGTGATAGTACCAACTTGGATCATGCAAGATTTATAAACTGTAGATGTAACGAAGGTTTCACCCAACGGAGTTTCAACAGATAAGTTAAAGTCCAATTACTCCGGAGTCAAGTTTAAACGTTGATCACAAGCAGAGAGAGATAAAAGAATGGGTAGAACCGGTATCTAGTAAAGTATAAACTTCGCAAGAATTCAAGATTAGCTTTCCCGTGATCACCTCGTTTGGGTTTCTCGCGTTTTGGCCAGTAACGACAAACGCCCTTCCAGGAACCGCTGATTTCGACTTATCCGGGACAGCTTTTGGAGTCACCATCCCGCTGAACTTGGTTTTGCTACAGAACACTCTCGAGCTATATGACCCTCCTTTCCACAGTTATAACATACCTTGGATTGTTGTGGGCAGTTTGGGCTGATATGTCCCTCTTTCCCACATTTGAAACATACGACGGTGGTCGTTCTCCTCCCCTAGAAACAGTTGATGTTTGTGCTGACGTCTTCACATTATCATTGTTGTACCTTCTCTTCTTGAAATCTCTCCCGACTCGCTCCTTCTATTATCACGACCACGATTACCACCAGAGTAGTTACCGCTTTTGTCTGAATGCTTTCCTCCCTGCTGGTTTCATTGCTTCGATGACTGCCGCCACCGGTATGACCCTGGTTGTGGTCCCTCGGTTGCACATACTCATTATCTCGCTCTAATAATTGAGCCCTATTTATAACATCTGAATATAAAGAAAATTTATGAGAGATAAGATATTGTCGAATCTCAGGTTTTAGACCTCTCAGAAATATCCTTGTCACTCGTTCTCATTTTCGACCAAATGAGGTGCAAACTGGATAACTCTGCAAACTTCACCTCGTACTGGGACACCGTCATGTTGTTTTGTTCCAGTCTAATAAACTCAACCTCCTTCATATGACGAATACTTTCAGGAAAGTACTTGTCATTGAACAGTTTTTGAAATGTTTCCCAGGACATGTTGAGTGCGTCAGGCTGGGTACGCTTCACAGACTCCCACCAGTAGTCTGCCTCACGCGGAACATAAATGTGGCGAATGGAACCTTCTGTTCCTCCGTGCATCCCAAGACATCAAATATCTTGGTAATTTGCTTGACCCACGTTTCCGCCATGATCGGATCCGGCTTTCCCTTAAATTCTGGTGGTCCCAATTCTTTGAACTGCTTAGCTGTGACAAAACCGCGCGTTATCATTTCCACCCGTATTCTGCACACGAGTCTCCCTCGTGATTTTGCATGAACTGCAAAAAGCTCCTAAACTTTCCATCATTCATCGTTTGCTCGGTAACGTTGTTTACAGGAGGAATATTGCCTTCCTGTTGCACGTTCCCCTGGGTAGTGATCAAAGGTGTCTCCACGGTCTGATTTACTCCATTATTAACGTTCTCAGCTGCCATTCTTAAATACTGCCATAAAACAAGGGTTAATAGTCATGTCATATATTATCCCTATACTCTGACCGACCAAATAGACACCAAATAAACTTAGTCAGGTCATACTAGCGAAGGAATTCCCGTCTCTCCCCTCCTAGTTCTTGTCTCACATCTCAGCCAGGGATCATATCCCTAAGCTCTGATACCAACTGTGACGCCCCCAAAATAGGTATACAACACCCATTCTGAGTCGCCAAATACATGGTACAGAAAGCAAACTACAACTTCAATAATACAAATGTCGTGCAAAATACGACAACACATACTGTGAGTTTAAATACAAATATTGTCTTCTAGACAATATCCACACTCAAATAAATCCTCATTACAATTATTCAAACACTATTTTACAGAAATAGTGAGGACTGCTAAAACATCTTTCTAGAACCATCACTCCATACCCCGACTAGATCCTGCTATGTTCTCACCTCCTGAGAAGAAAAATGGAACAAAAAGGAAAAGGGTGAGCTCAACTAGCCCAGTAAAGAATATTATGACTAAGATAATATACAAACAAATTATCGTTAGTCTTCAACAGGGAAAAATCTGATAGAATATAATCGACAACAAGTTTTAGATCAACAACTGCAGCGGAAACAACAAACCATTAGAAGAGTCAAGTAGAGAAAGAATTCTACTATCTTCTAAGATTTAAAAGTCCATCATCAATATTTTATCCCTGTAACATCAATTAATAATCATCTTTATCCAAATATTCATCTTTGCACTACAGGCCAAAGATATTCATTTGTATCACCTGTCAGTCATGTTCATCTCAACACCTGTTCATCTTTGCACTACAGGCCAAAGATATTCATCAAGTAATCATACATCTTTGCACTACAGGCCAAAGATATTCATTAATATCATCATTTAGGACTGAGGATGATGAAAAATATCTTAAAGAGAACGAATCCAATGAGACAGAAGGACAAATAGTAGGAATTCGAATAACAGTTTATCCAAGATCAATAATACTTCATAATAATCAATTGTGAAGCAGAATTCAAAAATAAAGATCAAAAAATGGATACAATCAAAGATAGTAACCATAATAGACATCTTGGACAAAAGGAAAAATTTTATTTTTCGGTGAATAGTGCCGTATTCGTGAATAGTGCCGTATACGTGAATAGTGCCGTATACATGAATAGTAACCCCGACACAAAAAGTTCAAATTTGATAAAAACTCATATCAATATTTCAGCATAATGATATTGAAGAAAATAATATCATTAAGAAGAAAATAATATCCCTTACCTCAAATATCAGTACTTCTGGTCGGAATACCGGTATAAGGCTGAAAGAAACTTGCTCTGATGAATAGAAACTCTCAAAGTATCTAAATACTCACAAAATACACTCAATAATCTAGAGAGAGAAAGAGAGAAAACTTGTTTCTGGTGTGATTTTCAATTCTAACTTAGCCCTCTATTTATAGAAAAATTTTGGTAGGTTTGACCTGCAACCTGATGGCTTTACCTGCTACTATTCCCACCCACCACATTTGAAATATAATTCAGCACATTTCTTCACCAACCACAAGTGGGGGCCACCAATTCTAGAATTTTCCACCAAAATGATAAACTCCGAAAATTCAACAATTTCTGAAACCGTCATCTCGTAAAATTCATAATAAATCATACGTTCATTTTTAACGGTTCAAAATTTGTGGACATATACTCAACTTATATATGTATAACATATCCAAAAATTACCACGATCCAACGGTCGGATTAAAAATTATAACACCCGCAATATTTCTCAAAAACCCTGATTTGATTTTTAATACCTCCATTCCGATAAAAATACTGATAAAACCTCAACATTAACTCCTTCATTTTTAACCAAAAATATATCCCTCATTTATATCCACATAAATAAATATTTCCTTATCATATGAATCAATAATTAATTATTCACAAATAATATTACAGAATCACATTATGACAACCAGGCCGTTCCCAGGAAAGAGGGGGCTTTCCAATAAGGATTTCTCCTTACTGGCGCGCAATTAGATGACCAAACCTCTCCTTAGACAGAACTTTCTAGACATTGCCAATAATGTTATATAATAATATTATTCAAATAATATGAATTATTGATCTGATAATGAAAAATACTGTGCAGCAACAAATTATTGAAATAACAATAATATAAAATATCAATGCAACAATTATTGAATCAATAAAATAAAATATTGAACAATAAACTACTGTAACAATTATTGAGTAGTGCCTTCTTACGTAAGGAATTAATAATTGGTGCAATACCGTGTGCTATGTATTTTAATCACCGGGTATTCCAACAGTATTAACGGTAACAACTACGCCGTTATTTTAAAATAAACTTATACTTGTCGTTTTCTTCATCCAATCGCTTTCCGGTTATGGGGCCACACAAGGCTGCGTCGTCGTACGAATATTCCGACAGCAAGAATATTCCACGACCAACCGAATATTCACCGACCAACAATAAATATTTTATAACCACTTGCTTATTTGCAAAATTTGCACATTTCACCCATAACCAAAGTATTATATCAATTAACCCATTATTATTACAATAATATTTAGAGAATTTTGATTTTATTCATTAATAAGTTGGGTCTTACACTGCAGGTCAAGTTGCTTCGGCGTGCTAAACATTTTCCTATAAATAGAGGACTAGTTAGCATTGAAAATCACACCAGAATTCATAAGTTTTCTTCTCTTTCTCTCTCTATATTCCGAGCGTATTTTTGAGTATTCTGATACTTTGGAGTTGCTATTCAGCTAAGTTTGTGACGCCCCCAAAATAGGTATACAACACCCATTCTGAGTCGCCAAATACATGGTACAGAAAGCAAACTACAACTTCAATAATACAATGTCGTGCAAAATACGACAACACATACTGTGAGTTTAAATACAAATATTGTCTTCTAGACAATATCCACACTCAAATAAATCCTCATTACAATTATTCAAAACTATTTTACAGAAATAGTGAGGACTGCTAATACATCTTTCTAGAACCATCACTCCATACCCCGACTAGATCCTGCTATGTTCTCACCTCCTGAGAAGAAAAATGGAACAAAAAGAAAAAGGGTGAGCTCAACTAGCCCAGTAAAGAATATTATGACTAAGATAATATACAAACAAATTATCGTTAGTCTTCAACAGGGAAAAATCTGATAGAATATAATCGACAACAAGTTTTAGATCAACAACTGCAGCGGAAACAGCAAACCATTAGAAGAGTCAAGTAGAGAAAGAATTCTACTATCTTCTAAGATTTAAAAGTCCATCATCAATATTTTATCCCTGTAACATCAATTAATAATCATCTTTTAAAAATATTCATCTTTGCACTACAGGCCAAAGATATTCATTTGTATCATCAGTCGTCATGTTCATCTCAACACCTGTTCATCTTTGCACTACAGGCCAAAGATATTCATCAAGTAATCATACATCTTTGCACTACAGGCCAAAGATATTCAGTAATATCATCATTTAGGACTGAGGATGATGAAAAATATCTTAAAGAGAACGAATCCAATGAGACAGAAGGACAAATAGTAGGGATTCGTATAACAGTTTATCCAAGATCAATAATACTTCATAATAATCAATTGTGAAGCAGAATTCAAAAATAAAGATCAAAACATGGATACAATCAAAGATAGTAACCATAATAGACATCTTGGACAAAAAGGGAAAATTTTATTTTTCGGTGAATAGTGCCGTATTCGTGAATAGTGCCGTATACGAGGAAATAGTAAACCCCCGACACAAAAAGTTCCAAATTTGATAAAAACTCATATCAATATTTCAGCATAATGATATTGAAGAAAATAATATCATTAAGAAAAAAATAATATCCCTTACCTCAAAATATCAGTACTTCTGGTCGGAATACCGGTATAAGGCTGAAAGAAACTTGCTCTGATGAATAGAAACTCTCAAAGTATCTAAATACTCACAAAATACACTCAATAATCTAGAGAGAGAAAGAGAGAAAACTTGTTTCTGGTGTGATTTTCAATTCTAACTTAGCCCTCTATTTATAGGAAAATTTTGGTAGGTTTGACCTGCAACCTGATGGCTTTACCTGCTACTATTCCCACCCACCACATTTGAAATATAATTCAGCACATTTCTTCACCAACCACAAGTGGGGCCCACCAATTCTAGAATTTTCTACCAAAATGATAAACTCCGAAAATTCAACAATTTCTGAACCAGTCATCTTGTAAAATTCGTAATAAATCATACGTTCATTTTTAACGGTTCAAAATTTGTGGACATATACTCAACTTATATATGTATAACATATCCAAAAATTACCACGATCCAACGGTCGGATTAAAAATTATAACCCCCGCAAACTATCTCAAAACCCTGATTTTAATACCTCCATTCCGACAAAAATACTGACAAAAACCTCAACATTAACTCCTTCATTTTTAACCACAAAAATATATCCCTCATTTATATCCACATAAAATAAATATTTCCTTATCATATGAATCAATAATTAATTATTCACAAATAATATTACAGAATCACATTTATGACAACCAGGCCGTTCCCAGGAAAGAGGGGGCTTTCCAATAAGGATTTCTCCTTACTGGCGCGCAATTAGATGACCAAACCTCTCCTTAGACAGAACTTTCTAGACATTGCCAATAATGTTATCTAATAATATTATTCAAATAATATGAATTATTGATCTGATAATGAAAATACTGTGCAGCAATAATTATTGAAACAACAATAATATAAAATATCAACGCAGCAATTATTGAATCAATAAAATAAAATTGAACAATAATTACTGTAACAATTACTGAGTAGTGCCTTCTTACGTAAGAATTAATAATTGGTGCAATACCGTGTGCTACTGTTTTTAACCACGGGTATTCCAACAGTATTAACGGTAACAACTACGCCGTTATTTATAAATAACTTATACTTGTCATTTTCTTCATCCAATCGCTTTCCGTTATGGGGCCCACACAAGGCTGCGCCGTCGTACGAATATTCTCCGACAACAAGAATATTCCACGACCAAACGAATATTCCCGACAAAATGAATATTTTATAACCACTTGCTTATTTTGCAAATTTGCACATTTCACCCATAATCAAAGTATTATATCAAATTAACCCCTTATTATTCACAATAATATTTAGAGAAAATTTGATTTTATTCATTAATAAGTTGGGGTCTTACAAACCTCCCTCCTTATGAAATTTCGTCCTCGAAATTGACGTACGTACCTGATGTTTCAAAAAGGTGAGGATACCTCGCTTTCATTTCTGATTCCAACTCCCAGGTCATTTCTTCAATAGCATGGTTTCTCACAAAACCTTAACTTGTGGTATAACCTTCGTGCGTAGGACATGCTCTTTCCTATCCAAGATCTTAACAGGTACCTCCTCGTACGTTAAATCTTCAGCTATCTCGTCTGGTTCTAACTCAATAATGTGGTTCGGGTCTTTAACATATTTACGAAGCATAGATATGTGAAAAACATTATGAACACGAGACATGCTTGGAGGTAATGCGAGAGTCTATATGCCACATTTCCTATTCGCTCAAGAATCTCAAATGGACCAACAAATCTTAGATTGAGCTTTCCTCTCTTCCCAAATCTTGTAACTCCCTTCCATGGTGCAACACGTAACAATACATGATCCCCAATATTAAATTCCACGTCCTTCCGATGAAGATCCGCATAACTCTTTTGTCGATCCTGTGCCGTTTGTATACGTTGTCGAATCGTTTGGATCTTCTCTGTAGTAATGCGTACCAACTCTGGTCCCAACAATGTTGCTTCACCCACCTCATCCCAGCATACTGGAGAACGACATTTTCTTCCATACAACGCCTCGAATGGAGCCACACCTATGCTCGCCTGATAACTGTTGTTGTAGGAGAATTCCACCAATGGTAGGTACTTATCCCAACTCCCTTTGAGATCTAGGACACAAAGTCTTAATAGATCTTCAAGAGTTTGAATAGTCCTCTCTGATTGTCCGTCCGTTTGAGAATGGTATGCGAACTGAATCGTAAATCCGTGCCCATAGCTTTCTGCAAGCTAACCCAAAATCGTGAAGTGAATCTTGGGTCACGATCCGAAACTATGGATACTGGCATGCCATGCAATCTCACAATCTCGTTCACGTACATACTAGCAAGACGTTCAAGGGAATAAGTCTCACGTATCGGCAAGAAATGAGCGGATTTGGTTAATCTATCAACAATAACCCAAATCGCATCTATGCCTTGAGAAACCTTGGGAAGACCCGTAACAAAATCCATAGTAATGTGTTCCCACTTCCATTTCAGGATCTCAAGTGGTTGCAATGGACCCTTTGGCACTTGATGCTCCGCCTTTACACGTTGACAAGTTAAACACCTCGAGATAAACTCCGCGATCTCTCTTTTCATATTGCTCCACCAAAATGTATGTCGAAGATCGTGATACATTTTGGTACTCCCAGGATGGATTGCAAACGGTGTGTTGTGTGCCTCCATCATTATTCTATGCTTCAAGTCAAAATCGTTAGGAACACAAAGTCTGGAGTTGACTCGAAGTATTCCTTCTTCATCGATTCTTGCTTCTGGAATAGCACCTTCTTGCACTTTCTTCTTCATACGCATCAGCTCCATGTCCGTAGCTTGAGCAGCTTTAACTTTATCGATTAAAGTCGGTTCTACTCGTATATTTGATATCATCATGTGGGTACTTGGAGCCTTCATCTCTATCTCTATCCTTTGCAAGTCACACAAAATGGGCCTTTGTATTAACAACATTGCACTCGTACCCGCATATGATCTTCTACTCAATGCGTCAGCTACTACATTTGCTTTTCCAGGATGATATTGGATGGTATGATCGTAATCTTTAACATCTCGAGCCAACGTCGCTGCCGCATGTTGAGTTCCTTTTGGGTGAAGAAATATTTGAGGCTTTTATGATCTGTATAGATCTCCACTTTCTCCCCATACAGGTAGTGTCTCCAGATCTTCAACGCAAAAAACGACTGCTGCCAACTCCAAATCATGAGTAGGATAATTCCTCTCATATTCTTTGAGTTGTCGTGAGGCATAGGCTATGACTTTCCCATGTTGCATGAGAACACATCCTAACCCTTTGCCTGAAGCATCGCTGTAGATAACAAATCCATCCGAACCAGATGGTATTGTCAGAAGGTGCCGAAATGAGTCTCCTCTTGAGTTCTTGGAAACTCTTCTCGCATTCCTCACTCCATACAAATTTTGTATCTTTCCGTGTCAGCTGAGTTAACGGAGTAGCGATTCGAGAAAATCCTTTCACAAATCTCCGATAATAACTAGCTAAGTCCAAAAAGCTACGTACTTCGATCACTGACTTAGGTTGCTCTCAACTGTTACTCATATCCAATCTTGGATATCACGTCACAATGACACCTATCAGTTTACTACCGCACGAATATGGCGTCCCCTACGGAGAGTCTGGCTTCAGTGCATTCCACAAAGGAAGTCACCAGATAAAGGCTCGGTTATCAACTTCTATAGTTGAGTTTTTAACTCCTGAAGTTCAATAGGAGCCATTCGATATGAGATTTTAGAAGTGGGTTTTGTACCGGATTTAAAGATGATACAAAATACAATATCATGCTCTAGAGGTAGGCCAAGAAATTCTTCAAGAAATACGTCAGGAAATTCTCTAACAACAGAAATATCATTCAAATCTGACGTATTTTTGTTCAAGTCCATGACATGGGCTAAGAAAGCTTGACATCCGTTTTTCAATAAACGAATAGCTTTGTGGCTTGATATGACAGTGACTGATTTTAGTGGTTTAGTAGTTTGAATTCGTATGACAGGTTGGTTAGGAATATGAAAACTAACAACCTTACGAAAACAATCAATTTTAGCATGATGAGTGGTTAACCAATCAATTCCTAAAATCACATCAAAAGCAAGTATCTTTAAAGAGATAAGGTCAACAGGTAATGTGATAGTGCCAACCTGAATCAAGCAAGATTTCTAAACAGTGGATGTAACGAAAGTTTCACCCAACGGAGTTTCAACAGATAAGTTAAAGTCCAATTTCTTCGGAGTCAAGTTTAAACGTTGAGCACAAGCAGGAGAGATAAAAGAATGGGTAGAACCGGTATCTAGTAAGGTATAAACTTTGCAAGAATTTATAATTAACTAACCCGTTATACCTTTGTTCAGGTTCCTCGCGTTTTGGGTAGTCACGACAAACGCTCTTCCAGAAACCGCTGATTTCGACTTATCCGGGACAACTTTTGGAGTCACCATCCCCGCTGAACTTGGTTTTGCTATAGAACACTCTCGAGCTATATGACCCTCCTTTCCACAGTTATAACATACCTTGGATTGTTGTGGGCAGTTTGGGCTGATATGTCCCTTTTTCCCACATTTGTAACATACGACCGGTGGTCGTTCTCCTTCCCTAGAAACAGTTGATGTTTGTGCTGACGTCTTCACGTTATCATTGTTGTACCTTCTCTTCTTGAAATCTCCTCCCGAGTCGCTCCTTCTATTATCACGACCACGATTACCACCAGAGTGGTTACCGCTTTTGTCCGAATGTTTTCCTCCCTGTTGGTTTTCATTGCTTCGATGACTGCCGCCACCGGTATGACCCTGGTTGTGGTCCCTCGGTTGCACATACTCATTATCTCGCTCTAATAATTGAGCCCTGTTTACAACATCTGAATATAAAGAAAATTTATGAGAGATAAGATATTGCCGAATCTCGGGTTTTAGACCTCTCAGAAACATCCTTGTCATTCGTTCCTCATTTTCGACCAAATGAGGTGCAAACCTGGATAACTCTGCAAACTTCGCCTCGTACTGGGACACCGTCATGTTGTTTTGTTCCAGTCTAATAAACTCAACCTCCTTCATATGACGAATACTTTCAGGAAAGTACTTGTCATTGAACAGTTTTTGAAATGTTTCCCAGGACATGTTGAGTGCGTCAGGCTGGGTACGCTTCACAGACTCCCACCAGTAGTCTGCCTCACCGCGGAACATAAATGTGGCGAATGGAACCTTCTGTTCCTCCGTGCATCCCAAGACATCAAATATCTTGATAATTTGCTTGACCCACGTTTCCGCCATGATCGGATCCGGCTTTCCCTTAAATTCTGGTGGTCCCAATTCTTTGAACTGCTTAGCTGTGACAAACCGCGCGTTGTTATCATTTCCACCCGTATTCTGCACACGAGTCTCCCTCGTCTGATTTTGCATGAACTGCAAAAAACTCCTAAACATTCCATCATTCATCGTTTGCTCGGTAACGTTGTTTACAGGAGGAATATTGCCTTCCTGTTGCACGTTCCCCTGGGTGGTGATCAAGGGTGTCTCCACGGTCTGATTTACTCCATTATTAACGTTCTCAGCTGCCATTCTTAAATACTGCCATAAAACAAGGGTTAATAGTCATGTCATATATTATCCCTATACTCTGACCGACCAAATAAACACCGAATAAACTTAGTCAGGTCATACTAGCGAAGGAATTCCCCGTCTCTCCCCTCCTAGTTCTTGTCTCACATCTCAGCCAGGGATCATATCCCTAAGCTCTGATACCAACTGTGACGCCCCCAAAATAGGTATACAACACCCATTCTGAGTCGCCAAATACATGGTACAGAAAGCAAACTACAACTTCAATAATACAAATGTCGTGCAAAATACGACAACACATACTGTGAGTTTAAATACAAATATTGTCTTCTAGACAATATCCACACTCAAATAAATCCTCATTACAATTATTCAAACACTATTTTACAGAAATAGTGAGGACTGCTAAAACATCTTTCTAGAACCATCACTCCATACCCCGACTAGATCCTGCTATGTTCTCACCTCCTGAGAAGAAAAATGGAACAAAAAGGAAAAGGGTGAGCTCAACTAGCCCAGTAAAGAATATTATGACTAAGATAATATACAAACAAATTATCGTTAGTCTTCAACAGGGAAAAATCTGATAGAATATAATCGACAACAAGTTTTAGATCAACAACTGCAGCGGAAACAGCAAACCATTAGAAGAGTCAAGTAGAGAAAGAATTCTACTATCTTCTAAGATTTAAAAGTCCATCATCAATATTTTATCCCTGTAACATCAATTAATAATCATCTTTATCCAAATATTCATCTTTGCACTACAGGCCAAAGATATTCATTTGTATCACCTGTCAGTCATGTTCATCTCAACACCTGTTCATCTTTGCACTACAGGCCAAAGATATTCATCAAGTAATCATACATCTTTGCACTACAGGCCAAAGATATTCATTAATATCATCATTTAGGACTGAGGATGATGAAAAATATCTTAAAGAGAACGAATCCAATGAGACAGAAGGACAAATAGTAGGAATTCGTATAACAGTTTATCCAAGATCAATAATACTTCATAATAATCAATTGTGAAGCAGAATTCAAAAATAAAGATCAAAACATGGATACAATCAAAGATAGTAACCATAATAGACATCTTGGACAAAAAGGAAAAATTTTATTTTTCGGTGAATAGTGCCGTATACGTGAATAGTGCCGTATACGTGAATAGTAACCCCGACACAAAAAGTTTCAAATTTGATAAAAACTCATATCAATATTTCAGCATAATGATATTGAAGAAAATAATATCATTTAAGAAGAAAATAATATCCCTTACCTCAAGATATCAGTACTTCTGGTCGGAATACCAGTATAAGGCTGAAAGAAACTTGCTCTGATGAATAGAAACTCTCAAAGTATCTAAATACTCATAAAATACACTCAATAATATAGAGAGAGAAAGAGAGAAAACTTGTTTCTGGTGTGATTTTCAATTCTAACTTAGCCCTCTATTTATAGGAAAATTTTAGTAGGTTTGACCTGCAACCTGATGGCTTTACCTGCTACTATTCCCACCCACCACATTTGAAATATAATTCAGCACATTTCTTCACCAACCACAAGTAGGGCCCACCAATTCTAGAATTTTCCATCAAAATGATAAACTCCGAAAATTCAACAATTTCTGAACCAGTCATCTCGTAAAATTCATAATAAATCATACGTTCATTTTTAACGGTTCAAAATTTGTGGACATATACTCAACTTATATATGTATAACATATCCAAAAATTACCACGATCCAACGGTCGGATTAAAAATTATAACACCCGCAATATTTCTCAAAAACCCTGATTTGATTTTTAATACCTCCATTCCGATAAAAATACTGATAAAACACCTCAACATCCCCTCCTTCATTTTTAACCACAAAAATATATCCCTCATTTATATCCACATAAAATAAATATTTCCTTATCATATGAATCAATAATTAATTATTCACAAATAATATTACAGAATCACATTTATGACAACCAGGCCGTTCCCAGGAAAGAGGGGGCTTTCCAATAAGGATTTCTCCTTACTGGCGCGCAATTAGATGACCAAACCTCTCCTTAGACAGAACTTTCTAGACATTGCCAATAATGTTATATAATAATATTATTCAAATAATATGAATTATTGATCTGATAATGAAAAATACTGTGCAGCAACAATTATTGAAACAACAATAATATAAAATATCAATGCAACAATTATTGAATCAATAAAATAAAATATTGAACAATAACTACTGTAACAATTATTGAGTAGTGCCTTCTTACGTAAGAATTAATAATTGGTGCAATACCGTGTGCTACTGTATTTTAATCACCGGGTATTCCAACAGTATTAACGGTAACAACTACGCCGTTATTTATAAATAACTTATACTTGTCGTTTTCTTCATCCAATCGCTTTCCGTTATGGGGCCCACACAAGGCTGCGTCGTCGTACGAATATTCCCCGACAGCAAGAATATTCCACGACCAACCGAATATTCACCGACCAAAAATAAATATTTTATAACCACTTGCTTATTTTGCAAAATTTGCACATTTCACCCATAACCAAAGTATTATATCAAATTAACCCCTTATTATTCACAATAATATTTAGAGAAAATTTGATTTTATTCATTAATAAGTTGGGGTCTTACACTGCAGGTCAAGTCTGCTTCGGCGTGCTAACATTTTCCTATAAATAGAGGACTAAGTTAGAATTGAAAATCACACCAGAATTCATAAGTTTTCTCTCTTTCTCTCTCTATATTCCCGAGCGTATTTTGTGAGTATTCTGATACTTTGAGAGTTGTTATTCAGCACAAGTTTTGTGACGCCCCCAAAATAGGTATACAACACCCATTCTGAGTCGCCAAATACATGGTACAGAAAGCAAACTACAACTTCAATAATACAAATGTCGTGCAAAATACGACAACACATACTGTGAGTTTAAATACAAATATTGTCTTCTAGACAATATCCACACTCAAATAAATCCTCATTACAATTATTCAAACACTATTTTACAGAAATAGCGAGGACTGCTAAAACATCTTTCTAGAACCATCACTCCATACCCCGACTAGATCCTGCTATGTTCTCACCTCCTGAGAAGAAAAATAGAACAAAAAGAAAAAGGGTGAGCTCAACTAGCCCAGTAAAGAATATTATGACTAAGATAATATACAAACAAATTATCGTTAGTCTTCAACAGGGAAAAATCTGATAGAATATAATCGACAACAAGTTTTAGATCAACAACTGCAGCGGAAACAGCAAACCATTAGAAGAGTCAAGTAGAGAAAGAATTCTACTATCTTCTAAGATTTAAAAGTCTATCATCAATATTTTATCCCTGTAACATCAATTAATAATCATCTTTAACCAAATATTCATCTTTGCACTACAGACCAAAGATATTCATTTGTATCATCAGTCGGTCATGTTCATCTCAACACCTGTTCATCTTTGCACTACAGGCCAAAGATATTCATCAAGTAATTATACATCTTTGCACTACAGGCCAAAGATATTCAGTAATATCATCATTTAGGACTGAGGATGATGAAAAATATCTTAAAGAGAACGAATCCAATGAGACAGAAGGACAAATAGTAGGGATTCGTATAACAGTTTATCCAAGATCAATAATACTTCATAATAATCAATTGTGAAGCAGAATTCAAAAATAAAGATCAAAACATGGATACAATCAAAGATAGTAACCATAATAGACATCTTGGACAAAAAGGGAAAATTTTATTTTTCGGTGAATAGTGCCGTATTCGTGAATAGTGCCGTATACGTGAATAGTAACCCCCGACACAAAAAGTTCCAAATTTGATAAAAACTCATATCAATATTTCAGCATAATGATATTGAAGAAAATAATATCATTAAGAAAAAAATAATATCCCTTACCTCAAAATATCAGTACTTCTGGTCGGAATACCGGTATAAGGCTGAAAGAAACTTGCTCTGATGAATAGAAACTCTCAAAGTATCTAAATACTCACAAAATACACTCAATAATCTAGAGAGAGAAAGAGAGAAAACTTGTTTCTGGTGTGATTTTCAATTCTAACTTAGCCCTCTATTTATAGGAAAATTTTGGTAGGTTTGACCTGCAACCTGATGGCTTTACCTGCTACTATTCCCACCCACCACATTTGAAATATAATTCAGCACATTTCTTCACCAACCACAAGTGGGGCCCACCAATTCTAGAATTTTCTACCAAAATGATAAACTCCGAAAATTCAACAATTTCTGAACCAGTCATCTTGTAAAATTCGTAATAAATCATACGTTTATTTTTAACGGTTCAAAATTTGTGGACATATACTCAACTTATATATGTATAACATATCCAAAAATTACCACGATCCAACGGTCGGATTAAAAATTATAACCCCCGCAAACTATCTCAAAAACCCTGATTTTTAATACCTCCATTCCGACAAAAATACTGACAAAAACCTCAACATTAACTCCTTCATTTTTAACCACAAAAATATATCCCTCATTTATATCCACATAAAATAAATATTTCCTTATCATATGAATCAATAATTAATTATTCACAAATAATATTACAGAATCACATTTATGACAACCAGGCCGTTCCCAGGAAAGAGGGGGCTTTCCAATAAGGATTTCTCCTTACTGGCGCGCAATTAGATGACCAAACCTCTCCTTAGACAGAACTTTCTAGACATTGCCAATAATGTTATCTAATAATATTATTCAAATAATATGAATTATTGATCTGATAATGGGAAATACTGTGTAGTGATAATTATTGAAACAACAGTAATATAAAATATCAACGCAGCAATTATTGAATCAATAAAATAAAATACTGAACAGTAATTACTGTAACCATTACTGAGTAGTGCCTTCTTACGTAAGAATTAATAATTGGTGCAATACCGTGTGCTACTGTATTTTAACCACCGGGTATTCTAACAGTATTAACGGTAACAACTACGCCGTTATTTATAAATAACTTATACTTGTCATTTTCTTCATCCAATCGCTTTCCGTTATGGGGCCCACACAAGGCTGCGCCGTCGTACGAATATTCTCCGACAACAAGAATATTCCACGACCAAACGAATATTCCCCGACAAAATGAATATTTTATAACCACTTGCTTATTTTGCAAAATTTGCACATTTCACCCATAACCAAAGTATTATATCAAATTAACCCCTTATTATTCACAATAATATTTAGAGAAAATTTGATTTTATTCATTAATAAGTTGGGGTCTTACAAGTTTCATTCAGCCTCATATACGATATTCTGATCAGAAATACTGTTCGTTTGAGGTAAGAGATATTATTTTCTTCATAAATGATATTATTTTCTTCAATATCATTATGCTAAAATATTGATATAAATTTTTTATCAAATTTAGAACTTTTTGTGTCGGGGTTACTATTCACGTATATGGCACTATTCACGTATACGGCACTATTCAAGAATACGACACTATTCACCGAAAAATAATAATTTTTCTTTTTGTCCAAGATGTCTATTATGGTTACTATCTTTGATTGTATCCATGTTTTGATCTTTATTTTTTGAATTTTCCTTCACAATTGGTTATTATGGAGTATTATTGTACTTGAATAAACTATAATACGAATCCCTAATATTTGTCCTTCTGTCTCATTGGATTCATTTTTTTAAAGATAATTTTTCATCATCCTCAGTCCTAAATGATGATATTACTGAATATCTTTGGCCTGTAGTGCAAAGATGAATGATTAACTGATGAATATCTTTGGCCCGTAGTGCAAAGATGAACATGTGTTGAGATGAACATGACCGATTGGTGTTACAAATGAATATCTTTGGCCTGTAGTGCAAAGATGAATATTTGATTAAATATGGTTATTGATTGATGTTACAGGGATAAAATATCGTTGATGGACTTTTAAATCTTAGAAGATAGTAGAATTCATTCTCTACTTGACTCTTCTAATGGTTTGCTGTTTCCGCTGCAGTTGTTGATCTAAAACTTGTTGTCTATTATATTTTATCAGATTTTTCCCTGTTGAAGACTAACGATAATTTGTTGTATATTATCTTAGTCATAATATTCTTTACTGGGCTAGTTGAGCTCACCCTTTTCTTTTTTGTTCCATTTTTCTCAGGAGGCGAGCATATAGCGGGAACTAGTCGGGGAGTGGAGTGATGTTTCTAGTCAGTTGTGTTAGTAGTCCTCACTATTTTGTAAAATAGTATTTCAATAATTGTAATGAGGACTTATTTGAGTGTGGATATTGTCTAGAAGATAATATTTGTATTTAAACTCATAGTAAAGTGTTGTCGTATTTTGCACGACAATTATTATAATGAAGTTGTATTTGTTTCTGTACCATGTATTTGGCGACTCAGAATGGGTGATGTATACCTAAGCTTAATTGTTGGTCGGTCATAATATAAGGATATTATGTGATATGTTAATTTGTTTAATTAACCCTTGTTTTATGGCAGTATTTGAGAATGGCAGCCGAGAACGTTAACATGGAGTATATGATACTGTGGAACAACCTTTAGTTACAAACCAGGAGAACGTGCAACAGGAAGGCAATATTCCTCCTGTAAACAACGTTACCGAGCAAACGATGAATGATGGAATGTTTAGGAGTTTTTTGCAGTTCATGCAAATCAGACGAGGGAGACTCGTGTGCAGAATACGGGTGAAAATGATAACAATGCGCGGCTTGTCACAACCAAGCAGTTCAAAGAGTTGGGACCACCAGAATTTAAGGGAAAGCCGGATCCGATCATAGCGGAAACGTGGGTCAAGCAAATTACCAAGATATTCGATGTCTTGGGAAGCACGGAGGAACAGAAGGTTCCATTCGCCACCTTTATGTTTCGCGGTGAGGCAGACTACTGGTGGGAGTCTGTGAAACGTACCCAGCCTGACGCACTCAACATGTCTTGGAAAATATTTTAAAAACTGTTTAATGACAAGTACTTTCCTGAAAGTATTCGTCATATGAAGGAGGTAGAGTTTATTAGACTGGAACAAAATAACATGACGGTGTCCCAGTACGAGGCGAAGTTTGCAGAGTTATCCAGGTTTGCACCTCATTTGGTCGAGAATGAGGAACAAATGACAAGGATGTTTTTGAGAGGTTTAAAATCCGAGATTCGGCAATATCTTATCTCTCATAAATTTTCTTTATATTCAGATGTTGTAAACAGGGCTCAATTATTAGAGCGAGATAATGATTATATTCAACCGAGGGAACACAACCAAGGTAATACCAGTGGCAGCGGTCATCGGACCAATGAAAACCAGCAGGAAGGAAAACATTCGAACAAAAGCGGTAACCACTCTGGTGGAAATCGTGGCCGTGATAATAGAAGGAGCGAGCCGGGAGGAGATTTCAAGAAGAGAAGGTACAATAATGATAACCTAAAAACGTCAGCACAAACATCAACTGTTTCTAGGGGAGGAGAACGAGCACCGGTCGTTTGTTACAAATGGGGGAAAGAGGGACATATCAGCCCAAACTGCCCACAACAATCCAAGGTATGTTATAACTGTGGAAAGGAGGGTCATATAGCTCGAGAGTGTTCTGTAGCAAAACCAAGTTCAGCGGGGATGGTGACTCCAAAAGCTATCCCGGATAAGTCAAAATCAGCGGTTCCTGGAAGAGCGTTTGTCGTGACTGGCCAAAACGTGAGAAACCCGAACGAGGTGATCACGGGTAAGCTAATCTTAAATTCTTGCGAAGTTTATACTTTACTAGATACCGGTTCTACCCATTCTTTTATCTCTCCTGCTTGTGCTCAACGTTTAACCTTGACTCCGGAGAAATTAGACTTTGACCTATCTGTGGAGACTCCATTAGGAAAAACTTTCATTACATCTACAGTTTATAAATCTTGCTTAATCCAAGTTGGCACAATCACATTACCTGTTGACCTTATCTCTTTAAAGATACTTGCTTTTGATGTGATTTTAGGAATTGATTGGTTAACTACTCATCATGCCAAAATTGATTGTTTTCGTAAGGTTGTTAGTTTTCATATTCCTAACCAACCTGTTATTAGAATTTAAGCAACCAAACCATTAAAATCAATCGCTGTTATATCAAGCCATAAAGCCATTCGTTTATTAAAAAACGGATGTCAAGCTTTCTTAGCCCATGTTATGGACTTGAACAAAAACACGTCAGATTTGAATAATATTTCTGTTGTTAGTGAATTTCCTGACGTATTTCCTGAAGAACTTCCTGGTCTACCCCCAGAACGTGAAGTTGAATTCTTTATTGACCTTGAACCCGGTACAAAACCCATTTCTAAAACCCCATATCGAATGGCTCCTATTGAACTTCAGGAGTTAAAAGTCCAATTACAGGAGTTATTAGACATCGGTTTTATTCGTCCTAGTACATCTCCTTGGGGTGCTCCTGTTTTATTCGTAAAGAAGAAAGACGGGAGTATGCGACTTTGTATCGACTATAGGGAATTGAACCATGTCACCATCAAGAATAGGTATCCGCTACCTCGTATTGATGACATGTTCGACCAATTGCAAGGAGCACAATTCTTTTCAAAGATCGATCTTCATTCTGGATATCATCAGCTGAAGATTAAAACTGAGGATGTTCCAAAGACTGCCTTCGGAACTCGGTACGGGCATTATGAATTCTTAGTCATGTCTTTTGGATTGACTAATGCTCCTGCTGCCTTCATGGATATGATGAACCGTGTGTTCAAAGAATATTTAGATCAGTTCGTTGTTGTCTTTATTGATGACATCCTCATCTATTCCAAAAGCCGTGAAGATCATGAGCACCATTTGAAGCTGATATTGCAAAGGCTTCGTGAAAACAAGCTATATGCCAAACTGAAGAAATGCGAGTTCTGGCTTGAGGAAGTAGCATTCCTTGGGCACGTGGTGTTAAAACATGAAGTATCTGTCGACCCGGTGAAGATTGAAGCCATACAAAGTTGGGAGCAACCGAAGTCGGTAACCGAAGTACGTAGCTTTCTGGGCTTAGCTGGTTATTATCGGAGATTTGTGGAAGGATTTTCTCGAATCGCTACTCCGTTAACTCAGCTGACTCGGAAAGATACAAAATTTGTATAGAGTGAGGAATGCGAGAAGAGTTTCCAAGAACTCAAGAGGAGACTCATTTCGGCACCTGTTCTGACAATACCATCTGGTTCGGATGGATTTGTTATCTACAACGATTCTTCAGGCAAAGGGTTAGGATGTGTTCTCATGCAACATGGGAAATTCATAGCCTATGCCTCGCGACAACTCAAAGAATATGAGAGAAATTATCCTACTCATGATTTGGAGTTGACAGCAGTCGTTTTCGCGTTGAAAATTTGGAGACACTAGCTGTATGGGGATAAAGTGGAGATCTATACAGATCATAAAAGCCTCAAATATTTCTTCACCCAAAAGGAACTCAACATGCGGCAACGACGTTGGCTCGAGCTGCTGAAAGATTACGATCATACCATCCAATATCATCCTGAAAAAGCAAACGTAGTAGCTGACGCATTGAGTAGAAGATCATATGCGGGTACGAGTGCAATGTTGTTAACACAAAGGCCCATTTTGTATGACTTGCAAAGGATGGAGATAGAGATGAAGGCTCCAAGTACCCACATGATGATATCAAATATACGAGTAGAACCGACTTTAATCGATAAAGTTAAAGCTGCTCAAGCTACAGACATGGAGCTGATGCATATGAAGAAGAAAGTGCAAGAAGGTGCTATTTCAGAAGCAAGAATCGATGAAGAAGGAATACTTCGAGTCAACTCCAGACTTTGTGTTCCTAACGATTTTGACTTGAAGCATAGAATAATGATGGAGGCACACAACACACCGTTTGCAATCCATCCTGGGAGTACCAAAATGTATCACGATCTTCGACATACATTTTGGTGGAGCAATATGAAAAGAGAGATCGCAGAGTTTATCTCGAGGTGTTTAACTTGTCAACGTGTAAAGACGGAGCATCAAGTGCCAAAGGGTCCATTACAACCACTTGAGATCCCGAAATGGAAGTGGGAACACATTACCATGGATTTCGTTACAGGTCTTCCCAAGGTTTCTCAAGGCATATATGCGATTTGGGTCATTGTTGATAGATTTACCAAGTCTGCTCATTTCTTACCTATACGTGAGACTTATTCCCTTGAACGTCTTGCTCGTATGTACGTGAATGAGATTGTGAGATTGCATGGCATGTCAGTATCCATAATTTCGGATCGTGACCCAAGATTCACATCACGATTTTGGGTTAGCTTGCAGAAAGCTATGAGCACAGATTTACGATTCAGTTCAGCATACCATCCTCAAACGGACGGGTAATCAGAGAAGACTATTCAAACCCTTGAAGATCTATTAAGACTCTGTGTTCTAGATTTCAAAGGAAGTTGGGATAAGTACTTACCACTGGTGGAATTTGTTGGGGTTTCGATACAGAAACATACAGCGGAAATTAAAATTTAAAGCAATTTCGAAACCCTAAAACAGGATCCATGCGAAAAATAATTAATTCAGTGGTAAGAAATTATACCAATTCAATCGATGCGGTCGAATCTCCAACGCAATTCAAACGGACTGCGTCTCTACAGTATCCACACGAACGCTCCACACGAATCATCCTACGATCTGCAGAAGAAGGAAACGCGGTACTAGCCACCAAGGATGAGAATTTTCTGAACTGTTTTCTCTAGTTTCTCTCTAAGAGCGGCTAGGGTTTTTATTTTGACGTAAAACCTAAAGTGACTGATATATATCGATATCATATATATAGCAGTTAGGAGGAATTAATCAAAACCTAATGTTATTAAAATCCGAATTTATATATATCTTAATTAAGTCTTAATTAATATACCTATATATAAATTATCCTATTAATTTAAATTCGTAATTTAAAATTCTATCAATCATATTGACATATTTAAATCTTTACAATTTAAATTAATTTTCTTTTAATTACGTTCTTTGTGTGTGACCCTATAGGTTATTATTACGTTGGCAATAATTTAAAATCATATTATAAAATTATAAACAGTGAGCGGCATCTAGTAATGCATCACTGTTACCCAAGTAATAATAAGATTGATGATTCAATGCAACCTTTTCGTGACCAATGTTTCAATGTAATTTAATCCTTTTAACCTTAATATCCTAGATTAAACTCGAGTCATGGAATGTGTCATACTCTTCATAATTTAATCTGAGTTTTCTTGATCAGTGAGTAGACTATATGAAACAAATCACTATTTGAGCATGGCCATGCATTTCATAGTCCTACTCAATCAAGAGGCCTATGGATATCACCCATAAAATATCGGATGGTTAAATTCCATCTAGATCACTCATATTTCTCACACGATTCACAATGAACCCAATAATCACCTTTATAGTTCACCCTATTAAAGGTGACATTTGATGATATCAAAGTACATAAATTCTCGTGTAGTAATATAGCGGTTTCAGGTCGGAGGACCATTACATCATTGTCACTATGAGAATTGCTAATGACACTTCGCATAATGCTCCATATAGAATTCTCATGGTGGGTCTGTTCAGTACATCGTTCTCTAACATGTACCTATGCATTGACTTAATATCTAATATATTTATGACCAATGAGATTTGGTCATCAGTCAATCCACATACTAGTCTCAATGCATCATTGTTGTCCCATCAATAATGATACTCGACTAGGGACATTTAAGAACAATGATACTAATTATAATTATATAATCTCATGTTCAAGTCACATACTTGAAACTATATAATTTGTATCACTATTCTAAGGAATTTTATTATGTTAACAATTATATTACGCAGTGAATAAAACCATAATAAAATCATTTATTTATTCAATCAAATATAATATCAAAATGTTAAGAAATTATATCAAATAATTGGTCTCTAGGGCATAAACTCTAACAGAATTCTCCTACAACAACAGTTATCAGACAAGTATAGGTATGGCTCCATTTGAAGCCTTGTATGGACGAAAGTGTCGTTCTCCAGTATGCTGGGACGAGGTGGGAGAAGCAATGTTGTTGGGACCAGAATTGGTACGCATAACTACAGAGAAGATCCAAACGATTCGACAACGTATAAAAACGACACAGGATCGACAAAAGAGTTATGCGGATCTTCATCGAAAGGATGTAGAATTTAGTATTGGGGATCATGTATTGTTACGTGTTGCACCATGGAAAAGGAGTTACAAGATTTGGGAAGAGAGGAAAGCTCAATCCACGATTTGTTGGTCCATTTGAAATTCTTGACCGAATAGGAAATGTGGCATATCGACTCGTATTACCTCCAAGCATGTCTCGTGTTCATAATGTTTTTCACGTATCTGTGCTTCGTAAATATGTGAAAGACCCGAACCACATAATTGAGTTAGAACCAGACGAGATAGCCGAAGATTTAACGTACGAGGAGGTACCTATTAAGATCTTGGATAGGGAAGAGCATGTTCTACGCACGAAGGTTATACCACAAGTTAAGGTTTTGTGGAGAAACCATGCTATTGAAGAAATGACCTGGGAGTTGGAATCAGAAATGAAAGCGAGGTATCCTCACCTTTTCGAAACACCAGGTACGTACGTCAATTTCGAGGACGAAATTTTATAAGGAGTGGAGGTTGTAAGACCCCAACTTATTAATGAATAAAATCAAATTTTCTCTAAATATTATTGTGAATAATAAGGGGTTAATTTAATAAAATACTTTGGTTATGGGTGAAATGTGCAAATTTTACAAAATAAGCAAGTGGTTATAAAATATTCATTTTGTCGAGGAATATTCGTTTTGTCGTGAAATATTCTTGCTGTCGGAGAATATTCGTACGCCGGCGCAGCCTTGTGTGGGCCCCATAACGGAAAGCGATTGGATGAAAAAAACGACAAGTATAAGTTGTTTATAAATAACGACATAGTTGTTACCGTTAATACTGTTGGAATACCCAGTGGTTAAAATACAGTAGCACACGGTATTGCACCAATTATTGATTATTACGTAAGAAGGCACTACTCAATAATTGTTACAGTAGTTATTGTTCAATATTTTATTTTATTGATTCAATAATTGTTGCGTTGATATTTTATATTATTTTTGTTTCAATAATTGTTGCTGCACAGTATTTTTCATTATCAGATCAATAATTCATATTATTTGAATAATATTATTAGCTAACATTATTGGCAATGTCTAGAAAGTTCTGTCTAAGGAGAGGTTTGGTCATCTAATTGCGCGCCAGTAAGGAGAAATCCTTATTGGAAAGCCCCCTCTTTCTTGGGAACGGCCTGGTTGCCATAAATGTGATTCTGTAATATTATTTGTGAATAATTAATTATTGATTCATATGATAAGGAAATATTTATTCTATGTGGATATAAATTGTGACGCCCCCAAAATTAGGTATACATCACCCATCTTGGGTCGTCAGATACATAGTACAGAATACAAATACAACTGTCGTGTACAATACGACAAAACATAAACTGTGAGTTTGAATACAAATATTATCTTCTAGAGAGTATTCATACTCAAAAGGAGTCCTCATTACATTTATTAACACACCATTACATAGAATAGTGAGGACTACTAACTAATACTATCATTCGGACCATCACTCCGTACCCCGACTTGTCCCAGCTACGTTCTCATTTCCTGAAGAGAACAGTGAAAGAAAGGGTGAGCTCAACTAGCCCAGTAAGAAATATTATGACTAAGATAATGCAGAATAAATTATCATTAGCCTTCAACAATGTTAAACTGATAAAATATAATAGACATCAAGTTTAACTGTAGCGGAACAAGCAATCCATTAAAAGAGTCAAGTAGAAAATAAACTCTACTATCTTTTATGATTTAAAAAGTTTTCAACACTGTAATCGCTGAGACTCAGCTTAATAAAATAATCCACATCATCGAATCACCCCTGCACTACGGCCAAGGATATTCGTGTATTCATTAATGGTCATGATCATGCCAACAACTGTCCATCAATGCACTACGGGCCAATGAGGACTTTTACCACATCATTTGTAACATTACGGTCATGATTATACCGAATAATCCCTGGTCATAATCATACCAAGTCCATCTATGCACTACATGCCACAGATGACTTTCAACATTTTATAAACATGAGGATGATGACAATGATATAAGAATTCAATAAAACAAGTTCAAGAATTAATTTATCCAGGAATTAACAACGTCCAAATTGTCAACATGATACTGCATTGTGGAGTAAAATTCAAGAATGCTTAGAAGAATATTTTCTTGAAAAGATACTGGATGAAACGCAAATATCAAGGATATTCCACAAATTTCATGGAGTATAGAAGTCAAAACTTAACCAACTGAGTACAATAAAGAATGGAATAACAAAAGAAATCACCATGCATGCGATAGACCGCACAGACAGGTTATTCCAATAGAATAATAAATAATGGAACCAGGTCCGGCGTAAACGCACAGACAGGATATTCCGACAGAATAATAAATAATGGAACCAGGTTCGGTGTAAAACACACAGACAGGATATTCCAACAGAATAATAATAAAACGGAACCAGGTCCGGTGTAAAACACACAGACAGGATGTTCCAACAGAATAATAAACGGAACCAGGTCCGGTGTAAAACACACAGACAGGATGTTCCAACAGAATAATAGAAGAATGTCACCAAGTATAGGGTAGACCGCGTATACTGGTTATTCCAACAGAATAATAACAAATGGAATAACAGAAGTTCTCTTCATGAATATAAAAGAAATAATATTCCCTACCTTAAAAGAACTGGATATTGGAAAAGTGATGTAGCAGAATACTTTTATTCTCTCTCTCTTATTCTCTCTATACTTTCTCTCTCTATAGCTTGAATGAATTCGTGAAAAATAATGAAGCCCTAGGCCTCTATTTATAGAAAAACTGAGGGTGGCTCTTGGTCTTAACGAAGGGTCAAATGACTCTTGGTCTTAACGAAGGGTCAAATGACTCTTGGTAATATTGAAGGGACAACTACTATTGACGAAAGTAATTACTATTGACCAAGGTAAATACTATTGACGAAGGTAATTACTATTGACCAAGGTAAATACTATTGACGAAGGTAATTACTATTGACCAAGGTAAATACTATTGACGAAGGTAATTACTATTGACCAAGGTAAATACTATTGACGACGGTAATTACTATTGACGACGGTAATTACTATTGACGAAGAGACTCTTAGATGATGACATATGGCCCCCCATAAAATAACCAAACTTACCACAACGTCTCAATAATATAACATATTATACAGATGATACTATGACAATAATTTAAGAGATATGATGCAGCAATTACTGTAGCAATAATTGAGTATAGCTGAGTGACTTCTCACGTAAGCATCAATAATCAATACCGTGTGCTACTATGCAACCACGCGTATTACTGTACTTTTACTACCGAGTAGTTCAACAGTTTTAACGGTTTTAACGGTAACACCTCAGCCGTTATTTTTATAGAAAGATAATTCTGTCGTTTTCTCAATCCGACAATAATTCCGTTGTGGGGTCCACCAATGATTGTGCCGTCGTACGAATATTCCCCGACAAAAAGAATATTCTCCGACCAAACGAATATTTTATAACAACTTGCTTACTTTGCAAAATTTATAAATATTACCCACAACTATAACATTATATCAAATTAACTCCATAATATTCAAAAATGATATTTATAGAAAATTCATCTTTATTTATAAAAATTGGGGTCTTACAACCTCCCCTTCTTATGAAATTTCGCCCTCGAAATTAGGGTACGTACCTGGTATGTCGAAGAGGTAAGGATACCTTGATTTCATTTCTGATTCTAACTCCCAAGTCATTTCCTCAACATCGTGGTTTCTCCACAAAACTTTAACTTGAGGTATAACCTTGGAGCGTAGAATATGTTCCTTCTTATCCAAGATTTGAACAGGAACTTCTTCATACGTCAAATCCTCCGCTATTTCGTCCGGTTCTAACTCAATAATGTGGTTCGGGTCTTCCACATATTTGCGTAACATGGATATGTGGAAAACGTTATGAACACGAGACATACTTGGCGGTAAAGCGAGTCTATAAGCCACAGTTCCTACTCGATCGAGGATTAAAAATGGACCGATGAATCGAGGATTTAGCTTTCCTCTCTTTCCAAATCTCGTAACTCCTTTCCATGGAGCAACACGTAAGAACACATGATCTCCTACATCAAATTCCACGTCCTTTCGATGAAGATCAGCATAACTCTTTTGTCGATCTTGTGAGGTTTTTATACGTTGTCGGATCGTTTGAATCTTTTCTGTAGTCATACGTACCAACTCCGGTCCCAACAACGTTGCTTCGCCCACCTCATCCCAGCATACTGGAGAACGACATTTTCTTCCATACAATGCTTCGAATGGAGCCATGCCAATACTTGCTTGATAACTGTTGTTGTAGGAAAACTCCACCAATGGTAAGAACTTGTCCCAACTTCCTTTGAAGTCAAAGACACAGAGTCTTAATAGATCTTCAAGAGTTTGAATAGTCCTCTCTGATTGTCCGTCCGTCTGAGGATGATATGCTGAACTAAATCGTAACTCCGTGCCCATAGCTTTTTGTAAACTAACCCAAAATCGTGAAGTGAATCTTGGGTCTCGGTCAGAAATTATGGATACTGGCATACCATGCAGTCTTACAATCTCGTTTATGTACATACGAGCAAGACGTTCAAGTGTATAAGTTTCTCGTATCGGTAAGAAATGAGCAGACTTGGTCAATCTATCAACAATGACCCAAATCGCATCAATACCTTGAGAAACCCTAGGAAGACCGGTAACGAAATCCATGGTAATGTGCTCCCACTTCCATTCTGGAATTTCAAGTGGTTGCAATGGACCTTTTGGTACTTGATGCTCCGCTTTGACTCGTTGACAAGTTAGACACCTTGAGATAAACAACGCTATCTCTCTCTTCATATTGCTCCACCAAAATGTATGACGAAGATCATGATACATTTTGGTACTTCCAGGATGGATTGCAAACGGTGTGTTGTGCGCCTCCATCATGATTTCATACTTTAAATCAGGGTTGTTAGGAACACAAAGTCTGGAGTTGACTCGAAGTATTCCTTCTTCATCGATTCTTGCTTCCGGCATAGCACCTTCTTGCACTTTCTTCCTCATACGCATCAGCTCCAGGTCTGTAGCTTGAGCAGCTTTAACTTTATCGATTAAAGTCGGTTCTACTCGTATATTCGCCATCATCACATGGGTCCCTGGAGTCTTCAACTCTATCTCCATCCTTTGCAAGTCACACAAAATGGGCCTTTGCGTTGTTAATATTGCACTTGTACCCGCATATGATCTTCTACTCAATGCGTCAGCTACCACGTTCGCTTTTCCAGGATGGTATTGAATGGTATGATCATAATCTTTCAACAGTTCAAGCCAACGTCGTTGTCGCATGTTGAGTTCCTTTTGAGTGAAGAAATATTTGAGGCTTTTATGATCCGTAAAGATCTCCACTTTCTCCCCATACAAGTAATGCCTCCAAATTTTAAGTGCAAAGACAACAGCTGCCAACTCTAGATCATGAGTAGGATAATTCCTCTCATATTCCTTGAGTTGTCTTGATGCATAGGCTATGACTTTTCCATGTTGCATGAGAACGCATCCCAACCCTTTGCTCGAAGCATCACTGTAGATGACAAATCCCTCCGAGCCAGATGGTATTGTTAGAACAGGTGCTGAAATGAGTCTCCTCTTGAGTTCTTGAAAACTCTGCTCACATTCTTCGCTCCAACCGAACTTTGTATCTTTTCGAGTCAGCTGAGTTAATGGAGTAGCGATTCGAGAAAATCCTTCCACGAATCTCCGATAATAACCAGCTAAACCAAGAAAGCTACGTACTTCGGTCAC
Organism: Panax notoginseng; assembly: GCA_016801055.1. NCBI lineage: Eukaryota > Viridiplantae > Streptophyta > Magnoliopsida > Apiales > Araliaceae > Panax > Panax notoginseng. Next base: position 229,365,726 of record CM029015.1, on the reverse strand, counting down.
TGATTTAGGTTGCTCCCAGCTTTGAATAGCTTCAATCTTTGCCGGGTCAACCGATATTCCACGACTTGATACTACGTGCCCAAGGAATGCTACCTCCTCCAGCCAGAACTCGCATTTCTTCAACTTGGCATAAAGTTTGTATTCACGAAGCTTTTGGAGTACCAGCCTCAAGTGTTGCTCATGATCTTCACGGCTTTTGGAATAAATAAGGATGTCATCAATAAAGACGACCACAAAGTGATCCAAATATTCCTTGAATACCTAGTTCATCATATCCATGAAGGCAGCAGGAGCATTAGTCAATCCAAAGGACATGACTAGGAATTCATAATGCCCGTACCGAGTTCTAAAAGCCGTCTTTGGAATATCCTCAGTTCTAACCTTCAGCTGATGATATCCAGAACGAAGATCGATCTTTGAAAAGAATTGTGCTCCTTGCAACTGGTCAAACAGGTCATCAATACGTGGCAATGGGTACCTGTTTTTGATGGTGACATGATTCAACTCCCGATAATCAATACAAAGTCGCATACTTCCATCTTTCTTCTTCACGAATAGAACAGGAGCTCCCCAAGGAGAAGTACTAGGACGAATAAAGCCAATGTCTAACAATTCCTGCAGTTGGATCTTTAACTCCTGAAGTTCAATAGGAGCCATTCGATATGGGGCTTTGGAAATGGGTTTTGTACCGGGTTCAAGGTCGATACAAAATTCAATTTCACGCTCTGGGGGTAGGCCAGGAAGTTCTTCAGGGAATACGTCAGGGAATTTATTAACAATAGAAATATCATTCAAAACTGACGTATTTTTGTTTAGATCTGTGACATGAGCTAAGAAAGCTTGACATCCGTTTTTCAATAAACGAATAGTTTTATGGCTTGAGATGACAGCGATTGATTTTAATGGTTTGGTTGCTTGAATTCGCATAATAGGTCGATTAGGAATATGAAAACTAACAACCTTACGAAAACAATCAATTTTTGCATAATGAGTAGTTAACCAATCAATCCCTAGAATCACGTCAAATGCAAGTATTTTTAATGAAATCAGATCGATAGGTAATGTGTGGGTACCAACTTGAACCAAACAAGACTTATAAACAGTGGAGGTAATGAAGGTTTCTCCCAACGGAGTTTCACAGATAAGTCAAAGTCTAATTTCTCCGGAATCAAATTTAATCGATGAGCGCAAGTAGGAGAAATAAAAGAATGGGTTGAACCGGTATCAAATAAAGTATAAACTTCTTTAGAGTTTATAATAAGCTTACCCGTGATGACCTCATTCGGGTTCCTTGCTCTCTGGGAGTTCACAACAAACGCTCTCCCTTGCACAACCGGTTTTGACTTTTCTGGGACGGCTTTTGGTGCCTCCATCCTAGCTGAATTTGTCTTCGGTAAACGACAAAATCGGGCTAAATGACCTTCTCTTCCACAATTATAACATGCTTTGGACGGCATCGCGCAGTTTGGACTGATGTGCCCCTCCCCTCCGCATTTGAAACATATGATAGGTGGTCGTTCTCCTTCCTTAACGACAGGTGCTGGTGCTGACGTCTTTCCATCATTGTTGAATCTCCTCTTCTTGAAATGTCCATTCTTATTGTTTTGGCCCTGATTACCACCGAAGTGGTTACCATTTCTGGCCTGTTGATTCCCTCCACGCTTGTTGTCACCGCTTCGATGACTGCTCTCACTGGTATTATCATTTTGCCGGCTGCTCTCTTTTGGTTGCGTTGTCTCGTTATCGCGCTCCACCAACTGAGCCCTATTTACAACATCTGAATACAAACACAGTTTATGAGAAACAAGATGTTGACGTATCTCCGGCTTCAAACCTCTTAAAAACATCCGCGTCATTCTTTCTTCATTATCCACCAGGTGGGACGCAAACCGGGATAACTCCGCAAATTTTGCCTCGTACTGCGACACGGTCATATTATTCTGCTCCAATTTGATGAACTCCACCTCCTTCATGTGACGAATACTCTCGGGAAAGTATTTGTCGTTAAACAACTCTTGGAACTTCTCCCAGGACATCTTCAGTGCGGCAGGTTGAGTACGCTTTATCGATTCCCACCAGTAATCTGCCTCTCCTCGCAACATAAAGGCGGCAAAGGGAACCTTTTGCTCCTCGGAGCAACCCAAGACATCAAATATCTTGGTGATCTGCTTTATCCATGTTTCAGCTACAAGTGGTTTGGGTTCTCCCTTAAACTCCGGTGGTCCCAGCTCCTTAAACTGTTTAGCGGTGACCGCCAGAGAGTTTCCAGTATTTCCACCTACGTTGTGGACAGGAGCCGCTTTCACCTGTTGTTGCATGAATTGCATAAAGCCTCTGAACATTTGATCATTCATCATTTGGTCAGTGTTGTTGTTTGCATGAGGATTGACACCTTCCTGATGCACATTATCCTGATTATTGATATGTGGTGAATCAACAGTCGTCTGTGCTCCATTGCTATTCTCAACGTTCTCAGATGCCATTTTCAGATACTGCCACAAAATAAAAATTAATTGATATGTCATATATTATCCTTATATTATGACCGACCAATTAAATACCATGCAAATAAACTTAGGTATGTCATACTAGCGAAGGAATTCCCCGTCTCTCCCCTCCTAGTTCTATTCTCACATCTTAGCCAGGGATCATATCCCTAAGCTCTGATACCAACTGTGACGCCCCCAAAATTAGGTATACATCACCCATCTTGGGTCGTCAGATACATAGTACAGAATACAAATACAACTGTCGTGTACAATACGACAAAACATAAACTGTGAGTTTGAATACAAATATTATCTTCTAGAGAGTATTCATACTCAAAAGGAGTCCTCATTACATTTATTAACACACCATTACATAGAATAGTGAGGACTACTAACTAATACTATCATTCGGACCATCACTCCGTACCCCGACTTGTCCCAGCTACGTTCTCATTTCCTGAAGAGAACAGTGAAAGAAAGGGTGAGCTCAACTAGCCCAGTAAGAAATATTATGACTAAGATAATGCAGAATAAATTATCATTAGCCTTCAACAATGTTAAACTGATAAAATATAATAGACATCAAGTTTAACTGTAGCGGAACAAGCAATCCATTAAAAGAGTCAAGTAGAAAATAAACTCTACTATCTTTTATGATTTAAAAAGTTTTCAACACTGTAATCGCTGAGACTCAGCTTAATAAAATAATCCACATCATCGAATCACCCCTGCACTACGGCCAAGGATATTCGTGTATTCATTAATGGTCATGATCATGCCAACAACTGTCCATCAATGCACTACGGGCCAATGAGGACTTTTACCACATCATTTGTAACATTACGGTCATGATTATACCGAATAATCCCTGGTCATAATCATACCAAGTCCATCTATGCACTACATGCCACAGATGACTTTCAACATTTTATAAACATGAGGATGATGACAATGATATAAGAATTCAATAAAACAAGTTCAAGAATTAATTTATCCAGGAATTAACAACGTCCAAATTGTCAACATGATACTGCATTGTGGAGTAAAATTCAAGAATGCTTAGAAGAATATTTTCTTGAAAAAAATACTGGATGAAACGCAAATATCAAGGATATTCCACAAATTTCATGGAGTATAGAAGTCAAAACTTAACCAACTGAGTACAATAAAGAATGGAATAACAAAAGAAATCACCATGCATGCGATAGACCGCACAGACAGGTTATTCCAATAGAATAATAAATAATGGAACCAGGTCCGGCGTAAACGCACAGACAGGATATTCCGACAGAATAATAAATAATGGAACCAGGTCCGGTGTAAAACACACAGACATGATATTCCAACAGAATAATAATAAAACGGAACCAGGTCCGGTGTAAAACACACAGACAGGATGTTCCAACAGAATAATAAACGGAACCAGGTCCGGTGTAAAACACACAGACAGGATGTTCCAACAGAATAATAGAAGAATGTCACCAAGTATAGGGTAGACCGCGTATACTGGTTATTCCAACAGAATAATAACAAATGGAATAACAGAAGTTCTCTTCATGAATATAAAAGAAATAATATTCCCTACCTTAAAAGAACTGGTTATTGGAAAAGTGATGTAGCAGAATACTTTTATTCTCTCTCTCTTATTCTCTCTATACTTTCTCTCTCTATAGCTTGAATGAATTCGTGAAAAATAATGAAGCCCTAGGCCTCTATTTATAGAAAAACTGAGGGTGGCTCTTGGTCTTAACGAAGGGTCAAATGACTCTTGGTCTTAACGAAGGGTCAAATGACTCTTGGTAATATTGAAGGGACAACTACTATTGACGAAAGTAATTACTATTGACCAAGGTAAATACTATTGACGAAGGTAATTACTATTGACCAAGGTAAATACTATTGACGAAGGTAATTACTATTGACCAAGGTAAATACTATTGACGAAGGTAATTACTATTGACCAAGGTAAATACTATTGACGACGGTAATTACTATTGACGACGGTAATTACTATTGACGAAGAGACTCTTAGATGATGACATATGGCCCCCCATAAAATAACCAAACTTACCACAACGTCTCAATAATATAACATATTATACAGATGATACTATGACAATAATTTAAGAGATATGATGCAGCAATTACTGTAGCAATAATTGAGTATAGCTGAGTGACTTCTCACGTAAGCATCAATAATCAATACCGTATGCTACTATGCAACCACGCGTATTACTGTACTTTTACTACCGAGTAGTTCAACAGTTTTAACGGTTTTAACGGTAACACCTCAACCGTTATTTTTATAGAAAGATAATTCTGTCGTTTTCTCAATCCGACAATAATTCCGTTGTGGGGTCCACCAATGATTGTGCCGTCGTACGAATATTCCCCGACAAAAAGAATATTCTCCGACCAAACGAATATTTTATAACAACTTGCTTACTTTACAAAATTTATAAATATTACCCACAACTATAACATTATATCAAATTAACTCCATAATATTCAAAAATGATATTTATAGAAAATTCATCTTTATTTATAAAAATTGGGGTCTTACATAAATGTTGGATATATTTATTGTGGTTAAAAATGAAGGAGTTAATGTGACAACCCCAAAATAAGTCCATTCCATCCAACCCATTCTGAGTCGCCAAATACATGGTACAGAAAACAACTACAACTTTATTACAATAATTGTCGTACAAAATATAACAACACATATGCTGTGAATTTGGATACAAATATATACCAACTGTGACTCGTGTCCCAACCGTAATGTGACAAATGTCCCATTAGTGGACAACACCTCACAATGATACCTACATAAAGGTATAGTCAAAAATTATTTTTAAAAATTAGAATATTTGGGAAGTGCTCAAGGAAACCTTCGTACATGGGAGGCCATGCTTCTAGGTTATGATAGATATCATATGGCCACAGAATTATCCTTGGTTGACCCAATAGACCCCAAAAAAAATGAGAAGATTACTATCATAATATTCTCAATGGCGAGTATTCTCTTGACTTATCATTATCTCTACTGTCTCTAATTGAGAATTATACTTCAAATAAACACCAAGATTATATAGGTAGTGCTCGTATATATACTCAGTAAGTGGATGAGTACATCCATGTCTAATGATGATACGAGGTTGTATGTCATTAGACATCTTGTATGATAGTGACAAAACACCCTTCCAACGTTGGGTTCGCCTCACCCTCAACAGCTATAGACCACCGTTCTATTTCTCTGTTATCCCCCACTCGACCCAGCTACACTTTTATTACCTGAAAGGAATTGTGAAGTAAAAGGGTGAGCACAACTAGCTCAGTAAAGAATATCATGACTAAAGATAATTAAATTATCAATAGCCTTCAACAATAATAAATCAGAGATTTAGAACATATGGTAGATGATAAAAAAATTTCAACCATAGTTGCAGCGGAACGAGTAATCCATTAAAAGAGTCAAATAGACTATAAAGTCTATTATATTCTCCATGTTAAAAATCCACCAACAATATTTTATCCCTGTAACATCAATCAACAATTCTGGTCCACAATCATATTAATAACTCATAATCATAATTGTAGTTCTAAATTCCTCTTCTCATCCAAGACGAAGATAATTTTCATCACCTATCTTTACTTGAAACATCAAAGATCATGATTACACCAAATCACATTTTCTGATCATAATCATACTAATAACGTCATCTTTGCACTACGACCAAAGATATTTATTTGTATCACCAGTTGGTCATGTTCATCTCAACATCTGTTCATCTTTGCACTACTGGCTAAAGATATTCAACAACATGTCATCTTTGCACTACGGGCCAAAGATATTCATCAATAATTCATCTTTGCACTACGGGCCAAAGATATTCATCAACAATTCATCTTTGCACTACAGGCCAAAGATATTCCTCAACATTTCATATTTGCACTATAGGCCAAATATATTCATCAACAGTTCATATTTGCACTACAGGCCAAATATATTATTATCTCAAAGAAATATATAATCATTTCAGAATTTATATAAACAATAATTATAACCATGTTGATCAATTCACCTTTGCACTTAAGCTAAAGATATTCAATTATAAATTCAATGATCATGATCATACCAGTCAACAATTCAACTTTGCACTACTGGCCAAAGAGAACCCATAGTCATGATCATACCAAAAATCTACCCATCTTTACACTCAAGTCAAAGAGAAATATCATCATTAGGGTTATAAAAATGTTACATATGATAATAAAAATAATATGATCAACATATAGTTTTAATCTCAAGAGTAATATTCATAAATAAACTATAATTTGATCAGAAAAAGAAACCAATTTTTCTGTGAATAGTAACTCGTGAATAGTAAACCCGACACAAAAAGGTAGAAATTTTACAATAAAATCTATACCAATATTTCGGTATAATGATATTGAAATAACATTTCTTAAACTTATAAATAATTTATTTAAATTGTTTACACTTTACTAATTAATGCATTTAATCATCATAAAATGTCAAATTCATAAGATTTCATTACCAATAACCAAAACCCTCATAAAAAATCTACATATACCTCATATAGGATTATCAAGCCATAAAATCTCCTTCACATAACATATTTAATTCATTTATTCATAACTAGTCTATTTTCATGAAAAATACCAAATCAGTTCCAAAAATATTTCTTTTTGAGATTTAGCATAATATAGTCACATAGTGAACATATATTTTTCTCAGAATTTTCAAAATTCATTTACTATTTTTCATATGGCCAAAACCGCCGAATATTTAGATATTTATCATAAATTATACTTTTATCTAAAAATTTTGAAATTCACAGAGTATACTGATATAATATAGATATACTTCCAATAAAATTTTTATCAATTTTGGAGTTAACCACAAGAAATTATAAGCGGATACTTTTAAAATAGTATTTTCCCGTAAAATTCATAACTCTTAATCTATACATCCAAAAATTACCATTTTTGGACACAATCAATAAAACTCATCAAAATATCATTTTAAATTTTTCCAGAATTTTCTGAAAGTCAAAAAAATTACAAAACTGAAAAACATAACAACCCTTAAAATCCCTTACTATTACTTACCTCAAAAGAGCAACACTTTTGACTGGATATCGGATATGACGCTGAAGGAAACTTGCACTGATGAATAGCAACTCACAAGTATCTAAATACTCACAAAATACACTTGATAATCTAGAGAGAAAAAGAGAGAAAACTTATGAATTTTGGTGTGATTTTCAATTCTAACTTAGCCATCTATTTATAGGAAAATGTTAGCACACCGAAGCAGACTTGACCTGCTACTTGATAGCTTTACCTGCTACTATTCCACCCACCAAAAATCAGCCATCTTCCCCAACAACCAAAAATGGGGCCCACCCATTTCTAGAATTTTCCACCAAAATCATTTATAAACTAATTTCTGAATCAGTTACCTCTTAAAATTCTCATTTTTAACGGTTCAAAATTTGTGGACATATACTCAACTTATATATGTATATCATATCTAAAAATTACAACGATCCAACGGTCGGATTAAAAATTATAACTCACCCAATAAAGTTGTAAGAACACTGATTTGATCTTTTAATACCTCCAATTAGACTTGGCAAACAGGCGGGCCGGGCCGGGCCGGGCCAAAAAGGCCCGGGTTTTGGCGGGCCAGATTTCTTAAGCCCGTGGCCCGGTTAGGCGGGCCGGGCCGGCCTGCGGGCTTTTTCCTATATTTTTTTTTGTAAAATCTTGATACACCAAAAACAGTAATAATAATAAATATTAAAAATAATAAACAATAATTTTAATTACTTAAATTAACTACATATCTCAATCAATTAAAATTTTAATAGTATTATAATTTTAGATATTTTTCTAAAGGCATGATTTGGGATAATGATTGATTTACTTTCCAAATAAGTAGGGGGAATGCATAATTAAGGGATAATGATTGATTTACTTTTCAAATTTACTACAATATGATTCTTTAAAATTAATATAATTTATTTAACTTTTAAAAATAATAAATACTATAATTAATACTAATATATAGATAATTTTAAATTTTTATAATTATACTATCTAACTTAAACTAATAATTGTTAGTTTAATAGTTTTATACTTAGAAATTATTTACTACATATTTCAATCAATTAAAATTTTAATAGTATTATAAATTAGTATTATTAATTAAGAATAATAAAATTACAATAAAATCAAATTTATAGCGACATAAAGAAAAATTATGACACAATCTTAAAGAGATAATGTTATACACTAATAAATACATGAAATAAAATATAATACTATATTATAAAGACACTCACGCTATTTTATAAAAATGAAAAACTATATGTATGAATATTAAGATTATGTTTTTTGTATGCTTTTAAAATAATAAATTGTTAATTTAATATTGCTGTGCAATTATGTGTTATTTTACATAATTATATATTACTAAAATAATATTTATATAAAAAATTATATAAATAAAGTGTATTATTTAAGTTTTACTTATTATAAATGCACGATTTAAGTAAGCATTAATTGTTTAGTTTTATATTATAAATGCACGATTTAAGTTTTACTTTTTAAGAATAGTAAATTTGAACAAAAGTAAAGAAACAATATATTAAAGATTGCATTAAAAATAAACAATTGTTGTAGCTCAGTTGGTTTGAACTCTTATTTATTTATTTAAAAGTCTTGTGTTCAAGCCCCACAAGTAGCAATTGTTGTACCCAGGAAAGAGGGGGCTTTCCGATAAGGATTTCTTCTTACTGGCGCGCAATTAGGTGACCAAACCTCTCCTTAGACAGAACTTTCTAGACATTGCCAATAATGCTATCTAATAATATTATTTAAATAATATAAATTATTGATCTGATAATGGATATACTATGCAGTGACAATTATTGAAACAACAATAATATAAAATATCAACGCAGCAATTATTGAATCAATAAAATAAAATATTGAACAGTAATTATTGTAACAATTATTGAGTAGTGTCTTCTCACATAAGAATCAATAATTCAAAAATATTGTGCAATACCGTGTGCTACTGTGTAACTACGCGTATTACTGTATTTTAACCACCAGGTATTCCAACAGTATCAACGGTAACAATTACGCCGTTATTTATAAAAACTCAAATTTGTCGTTTTCTTCATCCGACAGTTATTCTGTTATGCGGCCCACAAATGGCCGCGCCATCGTACGAATATCTCCTGACAGATAGAATATTCCACGACCAAACAAATATTCTCCGACAACAATGAATATTTTAAAACCACTTGTGTATTTTTGAAAAAAATTCATATATCACCCTTAACTTTAACTTTTTATCAATTTAACCATTTACTAAATTGTAATTATAAGAAAAAATTAAATACTTTTATTTCATAAAATTCGGGGTCTTACAGTTAATGTTGAGGTGTTTTATCAGTATTTTTATCGGAATGGAGGTATTAAAAATCAAATCAAGATTTTTTGAGAAATATTGCGGGGGTTATAATTTTTAATCCGACCGTTGGATCGTGGTAATTTTTGAATATGTTATTCATATATAAGTTGAGTATATGTCCACAAATTTTGAACCGTTAAAAATGAACATAGGATTTGTTATGAATTTTACGAGATGACTGGTTCAAAAATTATAGAAGTTACGGAATTTGTCATTTTGGTAGAAAATTCTAGAATTGGTGGGCCCCACTTTTGGTTGGTGAGAAATGTGCTGAAATTTTTATTCAAATGTGGTGGGTGGGAATAGTTGCAGGTAAAGCCATCAGGTTGCAAGTCAAGTCTGCTTCGACGTGCTAATATTTTCCTATAAATAGAGGGCTAAGTTAGAATTGAAAATCACACCAGAATTCATAAGTTTTCTCTCTTTCTCTCTCTATATTCCCGAGCGTATTTTGTGAGTATTCTGATACTTTGAGAGTTGCTATTCAGCACAAGTTTCATTCAGCCTCATATACGATATTCTGATCAAAAATACTGTTCGTTTGAGGTAAGGGATATTATTTTCTTCTTAAATGATATTACTTTCTTCAATATCATTATGCTGAAATATTGATATAAACTTTTTATCAAATTTGGAACTTTTTGTGTCGGGGTTACTATTCACGTATACGGCACTATTCACGATACGACACTATTCATCGAAAAATAAAAAAAAAATTGTCCAAGATGTCTATTATGGTTATTATCTTTGATTGTATCCATATTTTGATCTTTATTTTTTGAATTCTCCTTCGCAATTGGTTATTATGGAGTATTATTGTACTTGAATAAACTATAATACGAATCCCTAATATTTGTCCTTCTGTCTCATTGGATTTATTTTCTTTAAGATAATTTTTCATCATCCTCAGTCCTAAATGATGATATTACTGAATATCTTTGGCCTGTAGTGCAAAGATGAATGATTAACTGATGAATATCTTTGGCCCGTAGTGCAAAGATGAACAGGTGTTGAGATGAACATGACCGACTGGTGTTACAAATGAATATCTTTGGCCTGTAGTGCAAAGATGAATATTTGATTAAAGATGGTTATTGATTGATGTAACAGGGATAAAATATCGTTGATAGACTTTTAAATCTTAGAAGATAGTAGAATTTATTTTCTACTTGACTCTTCTAATGGTTTGTTGTTTCCGCTGCAGTTGTTGATCTAAAACTTGTTGTCTATTATATTTTATCAGATTTTTCCCTGTTGAAGACTAACGATAATTTGTTGTATATTATCTTAGTCATAATATTCTTTACTGGGCTAGTTGAGCTCACCCTTTTTCTTTTTGTTCCATTTTTCTCAGGAGGCAAGAATATAGCGGGAACTAGTCGGGGTGTGGAGTGATATTTCCAGTCAGTTGTGTTAGCAGTCCTTACTATTTTGTAAAATAGTGTTTCAATAATTGTAATGAGGACTTATTTGAGTGTGGGTATTGTCTAGAAGACAATATTTGTATTTAAACTCACAATATTTGTGTTGTCGTATTTTGCACGACAATTATTATAATAAAGTTGTATTTGTTTCTGTACCATGTATTTGGCGACTCAGAATGGGTGATGTATACCTATTTTGGGGGCGTCACAGAGATAGTATGGAATGATCACACCATTCAAATATCTCCATTCCAAGCATTCAGAGTTAGGGTCAAGGCTATGAAGATGATTGAGGGCAATTATCTAGATAAATATCATAACTTGTGGAAATATGTTGATGAGTTAAAAAGATTGAATCATGGGAGCACTGTTGAGCTACAAACTGAGCATAATATCTTACTTGGTGGGAAACCTTTGTTCAAGAGGATTTATGTATATTTGGGTGGGCTGAAGGAAAGATTTAAGCACTGCAAGCCTCAAGTTGGTGTTGATGGAACATTCTTGAAAAGCACAAATGGAGGTATCTTGTTAACATTTGTGGGTATTGACTCAAACAATAATTATATGTATCCAGTAGCTTATGCAGTGGTAGAGGGAGAAACATATGATAGTTGGTTGTGGTTTTTAAGATTATTAAAAGATGATATAGGAATTGTGAATAACTATGGTTGGACATTTGCATTTGATAAACAAAAAGGATTGATTAAGGCATTTGAGGAATTAGTCTATAACTCAGAGAATATGTTTTGCTTTCAGATCAAAATTTTGCAAATGCAGGGCATATGGGAATGAGATTGAGAGAGTTGTTGTGGGATTGGGCAAAAGCTACACAGCTTAAAAGGTATAAGGATAATATGGAAGCACTAAGGAAAAATAGTGCTATGAACTGGCTATAAGATAAACCTGCAAACCAATGGTCAAGATCACATTTTAGCACATACCACAAGTGTGATATCTTGACAAACAACCTATGTGAAAGTTTTAATAACATGATCAAAGGGGCAAGAGAAAAACCAATTCTGAGTATGCTAGAAGCTATCAGAGATTTGTTAATGAAGAGATTAAACATTAACATGACAATATGCCAAAGATGGTTTGTGAACCTTTGTCCCAATGCACTTGAGAGACTAAAAACAACTAAGAAATATGCATGATATTGTATTGCTACCCCTGCAAATGACTACCTGTATTTCAAGAAAGATAGTGTATGGGGACCAATATACAGTTGATTTAGATGCAAAGGGTTGTAGCTGTAGAAAATGGGACATGACAGGCATAACTTGCAATCATGCCATCTCATGTATGGTTTACAAAAGCCTGGATCCTGCAAATTTTGTGAATGATTTGTATAAGATAACCACTTACAAGAATATCTAGTGCGCAGACATGTGGGATGATAGCCAAGTGGAATGTAATCTCACAGCCTCCCAAGTTTAATAAGATGTTTGGTAGGCAAAAAAAGCTAAGGAAGAGAAACAAAGATGAGCTTGCAACTGGTTTTGGTAACTTATATAAGAAAAAAATTCCAAGTCTATTTCAGATGCAAAGTGTATTAGCAGTATGGACACAACTCCAGGTTTCATAAGAAGAAACAAACACATACTGAGGGAGATGCAAGAGTAGAAGTAAGGGAAACACCTATTGAAGTGGAGCTAACTCAACCTAGTACTGATGAGTTTTCAGAGTCACATCAACACTAATTAATACCTCAACCACAACAAAGAGCAAAACTGCAGGTATGTAATCCTAAACAACAACACTTTATACATTTACCTTTGTTTTGGGTATATATGTTTATAACTTTTGTTATTTAGAAGTAGGTGTGAAGGTCCAGTCCTCATTATGAGCTGCAGAAATCAATAAAGGCCAGTGTTATGATGAATTTAATTACTATGTATATTTATTGTGAAATTTACTATGATAACCTAACTTATGTAGGTTCGGAGTAATGTGGGGGGTTTGAATGCAGTTAATGATCGAAGACTTAATAGTCCTGTCAAGTTTAGAATGCCTCCAGCAGGTGTTACCATACTAGACATAAACTAGTTATTGGATGGTGTACCACAAACTCAAGACACTTTCAAAGGGACACTAATTCTGCTTAATGGTGGGAAAAAATATGCAACCCTAAAGAATATGAAGTTAGTCCTCCATGAATGTAAGTCAACTGCTACTGAGGTTTGCAACATCAAGAAGAAAAGGAAAAAGTGAAGGCCATGACCCGTTTGCAGTTACTCTTATATTAATACTTTTGGTCTTATTAACTAAGAATCAGACTTAATGCTTTTGCTCTTATTAACTAGGGTGTAAACTTGTTATGTATTAAACAGATAATGTCTTTTGGTCAAACATGTGAAGTTTGACAGTATGTAATTATTACAACTGAACTTTGTGTTTTTGGGCGCAATGGAATGGAACTAATTTTTATTATAGGGGTGTGTGTTGGGTGAATTATTTTGGTTTATTAGTTTACTTGCTTGTGTATTATGCTGAGAATGTTTTGGTTTATTAGACATGGGGAATTTCTGCTTGCTTGTGAATTATTTTGCAGATTTTGTTTCAGTTTATTATTAGTCATGTGGGATACCACCAATGCTTGTTATTTATACTGGAAATTGTTTTGGTTTATTAGTTTGATGAGAACTGTTTGTTTTGGTTAATTAGTCATGTGGAATTTCTGCTTGCAGGTGGAGATGTTCTGAAATTGTTTTGGCTACTTAGTCGTGTTCTGTTTTTGTTCTGTTTTACTGTGAGTTTGTTTTCCCTCTGTTTTTACAGATTTTCTTTGATTCTAACTCTGTTTTTATGTGTTCTGTTGCATGAGGAAATGACAAGTTTTGTTTTGCAAGTTGGTATGCCATTTGCAGAGATAAGGACCAATCAAACTTTTAATTCAATTACATGCATATGATTGTCATTACATAAATTTAGTCAGTACCACAATTGCATAGCATGATAATCCATGTTACAATTATGATAACTATGTACATTTTCTCTCTTCTTAGTAGCTTTTTGATTTCATCTTCAATTGCAGCAACCCCTCCCCACCAATCCACCATCTGCTGGACGTTCATACCATCGATCGAAAGAAACCACATCCATTCTGAAAGAATTGAAAAGTTTGTTTTATTCCCAAACGGTAGCTTAACAGGATGCAAAATTAAGAAGAATAATAAGAAGTTTTTTGGGAAGTATAAGAATAAGAATATTTCTGGGAAAACTTGCCCCTACGGATTGACAAGCTATAAACCTTCTCTCCGAATTTCGCTCGTTGTATGATGTTCTCAATACTGTCGAAATATATATGACAGTGGCAAAATATTGCAGCCATTGAAGGTTTGTAACTTTGACTCTTTCCTCATCTCCTTCTCTACCCTGACATGGTTCTTCTTCTGCTTATACATATGATTTGGCGGGAAATGAACACAGTAGTTGGAGGAAACTGATATCGGAGGGAATTGATGTTGCATGAAGGGAGTTATTTATTGTATTAATAGATATTAATCTACTACTTAATCTAATTAATCAGGAAGTTAACTTGTATTAGTCTAATTAATCATGAAGTCAACTTGTATTAATCAACGTGTTCACTTAATTTCTCATTTAGTTATTGAAATAAAATACAGTAATACACCACCCGATCAAACATTTAATATTAGTCAAAGTCCCTTGTTCATGAAAACCCATTTTCTGATAGATAAAATAGGTAAGCTATATATTAAAAAACAAGAGTTAAAAATATAATGAAAAATATTTAAAATATAAAAAACTCAATCCTAAATACAATCCCAAACCCTAACCCCGAAGTCTCCAGATTTAAATACTAATCATCTTCAACCTTCAAATCCTAATTAACCATCAGAACCCAGATCAATCAAGAGTAAATTCAAACCACAAAATATCATCTCGTCCTCATTCATATCAAATCTCATAAAACCTTCACCATATTGCCACCAATTGATGTGGTGAAAAAGTCAATTCAAAATTGGAATAAGACTTTTTAAAATGACATAATTTTTTATCCTTAAAGAGTTTTCGAGTTCCATAATATATCAAATTGAAGCTAGTTATAAGCCCTACAAGATTGATTGCCTTCGACCAATGTATCATTCAAAATCCGAAAAATCTGTTTAAAGTAGTCCTAATTAAATTTTGGTCAAACTTGAATAATTTTAAAATTTTCATTATTTTGATTTTTCTTCTCCTAATTGACGTTGGAGAGTAGTTTATGATTATAAATATGCTTCTTATGGTTTCTAAACAGTACAATTTATTGATTAATTGAGATTATTCTCTTTGTGAGTTTATTATTTTTCTATTAAATTCAAGGGTTTTATTTATTTTTTGTATTGGTACATTAGCTTTCATATCACGTTAATTTGTGTCGGAGGATTGCAATGTTACCATTCAAACCAATAAAATTCATCTCTGCACATGACAATGACAAATAATTAATTAACTCAGCCCAACCCGCCACACTAACCACATATTCCTATTATTGCAAGCAAAAAATAAAGATATAAAATAATAGACGAGAGACAGACAATGAGAGAAGCAGATAAACAGAGAAACAACAACATCCACAAGTCAAAAATTTGATCTGTAGAGATTAACAATGGATTCACATGTAATTGTTATGTGTTCGTTTCGTTGGGTTGGGTTGGGTTGATTTTTTTTAGTCGATGATAATGCGTTAAGCAATCGGTGAAAATATTAATTATTATGAATTTTGTTATGATTATAATATAAAAAGTATAATAAAGATGATAAAAGTGACCTAAATTTTCATCTATTTTTTTTATCATGTTCATTAAAATATTCAATAATAAAAAAAAATTAGACAAAAAAACCTCCAACGAACCCAGCGACCCCATCCAACTTCAACCACATTAATTTTTCCTTTTCTTCTCTTTTCTTTTTTATTTTCTATGGTTTAAAAATAAGGGGGTGGGGGGTATAGTAGGGCAATTGTATGTTGTCGTGTGTATTATTGGAAAGGTGGAAGTAATGGCAGTGATGCAGTAATAGTAATTGACTATATCTAACTAGTATAAGTATACACATTCCCCTGGGTGTGGGTCTTAACATGAACTACCCTCTGAAAAGTATCTCCTGATGGATCAGAAAGGAAAAGGAAAGGAGAAAAGAGCTACCACTCTCTCTCTCTCTCTCTCTCTCTCTCTCTCTTTCTGTTGCCAGATTTGTAGAGATCTTTCTTTCTTTCTTTCTTTCTTTCTTTGTATATATCATCGGTAGCTAGCTAGTTAACTTACTTTCCCTTTAATTTTCCTGATTGACTCTCATGTAGAGCTATCTAGAAAGCCACACCTTCCCAATTCCCATATATCTATCTAGCTCCTCGGCCCCCTGATCGATCAAACTAGTAATTACATATATATAGGCCGTTAGAAGCTAGCTAGCTACTATACACACCCTTCTCTTAATTCCTCTGCCCGTGATTACATTACAAACATAACCAAATAACGTCTTTATCAGTAAGCTCACAATCTTTACATATCTTCTTCTTCTTCATCATCTCTCTCTCTCTCTCTGTATTTATATACTACTCTATATATATCACCATTATATATAGTATGCGTGTGCATGTGTGGTGTAGATTGTTTTTTAAATATAATGAAGTGAACTTATTTGTACTTTGGAATTAAAATATGCAATGGCTTAATCACAACAACACTAAGATTTTTTAATTAGAATTTTCTAAGCGAACCTAGCTTATTATTTCACTACTTCTGTTAATTAAGGGAAAGCACACTTTAATTAGCTAGCTTAGGTGCAGAAAGCCCTAGATTAATAGGGGACGAATGATCTTAAGTACGTGAAATTAGTTCTTTCTTTGCTTATCTAATCTTCTCTTATATATGCTTCCTTTTAATGATCCTTATATATATCTATTGATCTGTAGCTCGGCATTAATTAATTAATGCTAATGCGACCTAGATGAGTTTTCGTATCCTCGTCTTCTTTTTTTGGTATTTAATTTTGATTCAAACATTATATAGTTTCCCTCTTCATCATTCGAAAACTCCTGTGTAATCAGGTTAGGGTCGATGCAATCCTTTATTTGGCATTCACATACATAAATATGTATGACCTGTTGCTTTGGAAGTTTGGATTTGCTATGCAGCTTCTGGTTAATTAGGGTTTCAGAAGATTCAAAAAATAATGATTTAGATACAAAAATATTCAAGTCTCAGCTGGATTCTTAATTTAATTGGTTTTGAATTACCTTATTGTATTCTGTTCTACTTTATATATGTGACCTTGTATATTTTCTTAGAGATTCACATACCCTGCTAATGTATATACAATTAGTCTCAACTAGTTAATTAAGCCCCTAAATCACTGCCAGGAATTACTGATGAACGTTCATATGTGCATGTTCAATTAATGTCTATATATAACCCATATATCAACATTCACATGATTCGCTAGCGAGTAATCAATTGTATATGCTAATTAAGAAGCTAATTATTAAGGAAGCAAGTTTTATTTTGTACTTGTTCATCGATCTTCATCTGGATAAGTTGTAAATTAATTTAGATCGTCTGTAGCTATTATATCTTAGAAGCACACTCATGTCCTTGAATTAAATGCATTCATTTTGTGATATCTTTGTAACTAGCTAGATCTGTAATTTTTCATCTGGTTCTTTGAATCATATATAGTACATATGGTTTTACAAATCATAGATAATTATCTAATTAATTCTGCATGCCACCTTTAATTTTGCAGTTGATGACAAGGTTAGACGTTTTGAAGTATTAATTGAATAATTAATTAAGGTTTGCATGTATGTATTATGTATATAAGGGAGCTTCCTTCAGTCCACTCATGGGTAGGTTAAAGGTTTGGATTAGCTGCCGACTCATTCATTCAAACACGGTAGAAAGGGCGGGCCTCAGTAGTTTGCACTGCTGTGAATGTGTGAATGATGCGGGAGATTAATTTACTCCTTTTCTTCTCTTTGCTTGGACTGAAGGGAGCTCCCTTCTTTCAGATGATACTTCCTTCTTTCTATATATATATATAAATATATATCTATAAATTACTTACATTTCCTTCAGTACATATGTCTAAATCTTAAGCATGCTCCCTCCCTCCCTCCCTCTAAGTTGTTCCTTGTTTCTTTGTTCTTTTTTTTCCCTCTCTTTCTTCTTAGCTTACTAATTAATTAGTTTTTTCTCTTTCTGTTTCGCGTAGTTAGTTTTCTAGGTTTTGAGCAGCAAATGTGCTGATGATCAATATATAGGTTTTGAGCAGCAAATGTGCTGCTGATCAATATATATATATTAGGTAGTTATACTGTATATGTGTTTTTGGTTCGGCTTTATTCTTCTTTCTTTTTGTTAATTCCCCACCTCTTGAAGTTGAAACTAATTAACCAAGTTTAGTGATTGATCATCATGTGCTTGAATTTAAATTTTGAATGGTGATGAGTTATCTGTATGTATATCTGGTAGATTCTTAGAGACTCCATATATAGTCCGTATATGTGTGTGTATATATATATATATTCAAGTTGCAGGTTTACTTTTTGCCCTTTTAACCTTTATCGATCAGTTCTTTATCAGTTGGTAAAGGGCTTCTTGTGCTAATAATTGATATATATAGATAGGTATAGGTATAGTGAGCATGTGTTGTGGGCATTGTCTTCATACAATATAATGATACCACAGAAGATTTTGGTGCCTTTAATTTGTTTGCGGTTGAACATAATACATATTCATCAAAACAGACTTCTGGCTCCTTTCAATTTTTTTTTGGGGTTAAGTTGGACAAGATTATTTCTTAAATATTGCCCGCAGGTTTACATGCCATATATATACGAATCAGGATATCCTTTTCATTTCAAACGAATTGGAGAGTTTTCATTTCATGATTTAAATTTAAAATGTGTTGCAATGTGATGACATGAGAGATGATGATGATAAGAAATATATAGAGTGGAGACTCCATTTTATATTGGGCATTGAGTAATAGCTAGCCCTTATATATGTTTCACATAATCTGTTTCGAATCTAGCTAGCTAGCAAGCTCTATTGGGCTTTCGTGGTAGTACGTACGTACTATATATAATATGTGCTGCTTTCCTTTTCTATTCCTTTCCCTTTATAATTAGTTTCTTAATGAAAATTATGCACGAACGATGCATTCAATTGCTGTTGTAATATATTATTATGTCTCGTATATGCCGATCGATATTAGTACACATCACAATACCTTCGTTGGAAACTCGTATCCTAAGAAATGATCGATCAATGGATGTAATTGCTAGCTGTTGTAATTAATTAATAATATATTATGTCGATAACACATCCAAATTCCTTCATCGGAAGTACAGGTTAATTAAATCGAACCTGAAAAGAACTGAGCATCCACCATGTATTAATTGCATAATTAAATTAATGATATATATATATATATATATATATATATATATATATATATATATGTGTGTGTGTGTGTGTGTGTGTGTGTGTGTTGGTTTAGTTGGTCCTATATATTTATATATATATATATATATATATATATATATATATATATATATATATATATATATTATTTTCTTTGAAAACATTGTAGTAGAAATTCTCCCAATAAATCAACATATGAAGCTTTTGATGATCTCTTCTTTACAAATTAATTTCTTATCTGCTTTGCTGATATCATCATTAATTGAAATAATGCTAATGCTTTTCCAAAATGGTGGCTAGCTAGCTTGATTTTAAACTAAACTTGCCCACTTAATTTATAGTATCTTCTCCCTTTAAAATGAAATGACGAGTCTTTATTATTTTTTATTATCATCTTTCTTTTTTTCCTATTATCATGATATTATATTCTAACACATTTTAAATTTAGATTATAAAATGAAAACTCTCCTATTCATGTGATCCTATAATTCGGCCAAGACTAGGGTTTCTTTAATTTCTTGAGTTCAATACATCAGATAGATAATTTTCTTAAATGCACTCCGTGCACCTAATCCGAAGATATCCTTGGTGTCCAAAAAAAGAAGAAGTTTATATTCTGAATATTTATATGCGACCATCCATATGTATAGATAGACCGTGTATATATATATAGATGGTAGTGGTACTGCTGCGTTAGTTGGCTTGGCTAGCTAGGGTTTGCTGTTGCCATTAAAAAAAGAGTTTTAGGAGTATTCCATCTGTCACCTTTAGCTTCACAAACTGCGAGCCGTGCTTCATGTATCAAGCAGCCTAGTCGTAGTAGCAGTAGTGCTCTTGGAACTTGAAGCTTGTTTATTTATGAATATACTAGTCGTTTATTGAAATTCGTGAAGTTTATTCGTTAATTATGACTTTGAAGAATTCTATAGTTATTGGGGACCATTACCTAACCATAGATGATCAGGGGTGTAGATAGTGGGTCTTGATGATCCAACGGTCCTGAAGATATATATCTTGCAAGTAGTACTAGCATGTAGTAGTATATTATTAGTAGTACTAGTAAGAAATAGAAATATGGAATTCATATTTCGGCAATGCTCTTCTTATATAAATAGTGAGTGAATCCGAAATTTTACAAAAATATCATATTTCTTTGTAGAAGTAATAACTCTCATAGAAATATGGTTGCCACCTAGCTATCCAACCAAGTGTGGTTTATGCACATATTCGTGTGACATTCAAAAATATACGTAAAGGTAAAATAATATTCTTTTTGTTTTAAAATTAAAGTTATAATTTAATTTTTGAGATTAAACGATAGTATATTAAATTTTAAATTGAAATAAATTTATTTAATTTTAATCAATATAAATTATAATTGTATAGTATATGACAAAATTTATTAATCACAAAATTTATTTCATTCTAAATTTTTATAAGTCATATCAATTTTAAAGTTTAATATGTAGTAATTTGACTTCGAAAATTAAATTGTATATCTAATTTTGTAATGGAGAGAGTGATAAAGAAAAGAGAGAGAAAGTATTGTAAAGATAAAATATTTTTAATAGTATTATACTCATTCCGTCCCCGAAAGGATAACTCAAGTAATAAAAAATCTTGTCCCTAAAAGGATGACAAAAGTATTACATAAAATTTTATCTGAACAAAACTAGCCTCGATTTATTATCATATTTTACTTATCTCAATAGTAACCACGTCACTAGCTAATTTTTTCTCTACTCAAAACTCAATTAAACTCCTACTGAATATATATATATATATATATATATATATATATATATATATATATATATATAGTTGTTTAAGACATACAGCAGCAGCAGTAGTAGTATGGGTGGGGTTGTGATTGTGGTTTTGTGAGTGTAAAGTACAGAGTCATCTGAAGATCTGAACACTGAGTTAAGTAATTGAAAAATGGAGTTGATTGTGTGGACCGAGAATGGCAAGTACAGTTTTCTCTATCGGTTAAAGTAGTAGTAGACTAGTAGTAGTATTTTGGAGTATTATCTTTCCTTAATCCCTAGGAAAATTAAAGGAAAGAGCATGTGTATTGTCTAATCCCCTCCCTCCATTTCTGAATTAAATTAAATAATTTATTCTCTTGTTTAAAAAATTAAACTGAGCTAGCGACCAACTTTTTAGGGGATGTGCCAAATCTCTCCTTTCATCATGCAACTTAGAAAGATTCCCCCCGCTCCCCTCCCCTCCCCTCCCCTGCCCTGGTTTAAATTTCTATATATGTTACTCCATTGTCATACACTATAAAATCTTCCGCGTGCTTGCTTGCCCACTTAGGTTTGTTTCTTGATCCAAACATTCTTCTGCGTCACGTGCTAAATGAGATATATATATATATATATATATATATATATATATATATATATATATACACGCCAAACTTGATTTTCTTGTTTTATTCGAAAACTACGTACATAAGTTATACTAACAAGAAATTAGCTACTTAATTTTATTCAGATAAATTCTATGTGCACTAATTAATAAACAGTTATGTACGTAGTATTCAGTAATCACAGACATTTGTTTTCTTTAAGTTATGCAGTGGAGTAGTATATTTAAAATTACTCTTACATTAATTTTGTGAGCAGCAAAAAGTCCTAACGTTGTCATATCATCATAAATCACATCCATAATTTTTCATTGTTTCCAAAGTAGTAGTATACATTTGGCTTAAGTTGGAAGAAGAGCGAGCTTTAACTGAAAACTGATTAATATCTCATGATATATATATATATATATATATATATATATATATATATATATATATATATATATATATATATGCTCTTTCCCTTCCAAGATTAATTTTTTTTTCTTTTAGTTTTAAAATTATAGATATATTTATACTCACTCAAGTACAAATTTTTTTGATTTCAAAAGGACGAGATAAATACATAAAGTGAAAGATAATTAAGTCATTTAATGTAGTCCATTAGTAAACAAAAAAAAAGTATATATTCATCATTTTATATAATAATGTGAGCCTACTAAGAAAAAATTTAAAACTTTTTTACTATCTTTCCTCTATTTTTATTTTTTTTAATATATGTGCAAATTAAACTTTGCTCATCCTTTAATTTTAGGGACGAAGAGAGTAATTTTAAGATTATAAAGTGACATAAAAATTGTTAACATGCATGCATGTCATTACTTTTATATTTGAACGATTGGGTAAATGATCGTGTTCGTATATTATATATATGGAGTAATTTTTTTACTAGTTTAGAGACAAGTTTGAATATAGAAGAAGAAAAAAAAGGTTAATCCTCTGTTATTTGTGTAAGAAAAGATTCAACATCTCTCATGCATGTAACAAAAGCCAAGGGCAAGTGGATTGTTTCAGTGCTGATTGGAGGTACATGCATGGCAAATTAATTATGTAAAAAATGAATACTAAGAGTTTAGAGAGTTGAGGGTTTGTTTGGAATGACACCCGTGAAATGCATTAACATACAATTTAATTTTTTGTTGTATAATTTAATGTATGATCGATCTTGTGTTCAATTAATCATCGTTTTGAAATAGCAAACCCTATTAATCATTATCACTTGGTTACGGAGGAAGCTAGGCTTTTTTGTTTTGTAATTTGAGAGCTGTTGGCCAGCCTATGTACCCTCTTTCTTCGTTCTTGAACTTTTAGTAAAACATTTTCTTTTTTTTTTCATCAATTTCTATCTGCATATAATCTTCATACTTATATAATACTGTTAAGAAGATGGAAAAATATACAAGTCACTCCATGCATCGCAAACTAGCTAGTTAGTTTTCTATAATTATATAAATTCGTAAATCCATTAATTGCAAAAATCTTGATGACATAAATTCACTTTCTAACAACCATAAACACTAGTACTTGCTTAATTAATTATGACAACATGACATATACGTACACCACTCTGCCAAGGCTTTCTTTTCAGCATTCTTTTGCTGCAACCCATAAGTCGCTTTACATTTACCTAGATGGCTCGATCGGTACATGCACACAATAAATAGGTGAAACCTTATTTCATTTCTAGTACTACTATTTGATTTTCTGATCTTTTCTATTAATGCATATATATATATATATATATATATATATATATATATATATATATAGAGTCCGGATCCAGTCCGGGATCCCGGACTCTATAAAATCCGGACCTTTATTTATTTTTATTTTTTTTTGCTTTTTTTTTTTTTGAAACAACTAAAAAAAATTTTTTTTATGGAATTGAAATTTTTTCATAATAAAGTGTTTTGGGCGTGATTTGGGTACGTATAACAAAATATGGTGGTACAGTCTGTGCAGACTGTACCACCACTTTTTGGTATAGGTATTCAAAACACACCCAAAACATTATATTATGAAAAAATTTCAGTTCCATAAAATATTAAATATTTTTTTTAGTTGTTTTGAAAAAAAAAAGCAAAAAAAAAAAAAAAGGTCCGGATTTTAAGAAAATCCGGACTCCCGGACCGGATCCGGTGTGTGTGTGTATATATATATATATATATATATATATATATATATATATATATATAGTCTGGATCCGGTCTGAACTCCCGCAGGCTATTAAAATTCGGATTTTTTTTTAAAACAGCTAAAAAAAAGTTTAATATTTTATAGAATTGTAATTTTTTCATAATATAGTGTTTTGGGCGTGATTTAGATACATATAACAAAACAGTCTGTACGGTTCCATAAAATTTTTAAAAAAGAAATTTAGTTGTTTTATAAAAAAAGCCAAAAAAAAGGGTTCGAATTTTAAAAAAACTCTGGAGTCCGGATCTGATCAGTATTCTATATATGTGTGTGTGTGTGTGGAAATTATGATAAAATTTGTTATTAATTAAAAATGTTATAATCTGGCGTAGCTATATAAATCCCCTTGGTACGAATGAGTAAAAAGACAAAAAAGTCAAATGGGTCATGAGACGTCAGGGGAGGGAGTATAAATTAGAAGCTCAGAGTCTAATTAACATCAATTAATTGAGCCCAATATATATAGGTAGTAGGTAAGTTACTTTAATTTAGGCGCCCATGATGATCATGCAGGGGTGGTGAGGGTGAGATTACCTCAGGTATGGTCTTGAGACCTGGTGTCCATTGTGACGACGACGACCGCGAGTACTTATTGTTGCATTTGAGTACTACATCATCATCAGCAGCAGCAGCAGCAGCAGCTTCACGAATAATTGTGTGATCATGATCACTACTAGACATAATATTTACACGAGGTGGATTTACTTTGACTATTGCTTTTGGAAGTAGTAATTCTTTGGACACCGCACAATTGATCAAGCTCCTATAGGTTGCATCACACACCGATAATCCTTGGGGCAACAAAAAGTAAAGAGACTTTGCGTTGAGGGAAAAATCCTCCGGCAGGACGGTTCGGGCGGAACAGCAGCGTATCACCTTGTGAAACGGATGAGCTGCCAGGATATCGTACACGCGTGTTCCTTGTTTAAATTTCATGGATTCACCGTCTTCTTTCATTACAATTACTTCCTTCTTCATTACTGTATCATCAGAGCAGAGGCTGCTGCATGACCACGACGACGATGATCCCATACTAGCTACAAGTAATTTATTTAATTTTGTGATTATATTTTGTGGCAGGGCCGGGTATCCAACTGGTAATATATGTTTATAGTTGGTGCGTTAACTTATGCATGTCTAGTTTAACTACGTGGATATCGGTGATCACAAGACAAACATTGTTGGAGTTTAGCTGTACGTATATTCCCATTGTGTTTGTCGTAATACTGACAAATTTTGTGCTTAGTTACGTTGACAAATTATTTATTAAGACATCTGAAAATGGACTACAATATGGTTTCTTAATTTTAACTTAATTTCTTGGACCCTCATTAATGGACTCTCCCTACCTTCCACTTCATGTGTGGTTGTCACTTTTATCCACCTCATACATCCTATAAACACAAACCCATAATTTATTCCCAACTGCTCTCTCCGTTTATTAGTATAAGTCGTTTTAGAGAAATATTTTTGTTCTTTAATATAAGTCGTTTGAGAATTTTAAGTAAGCATTAATTACTTATATAGTTTCTAATATTATCCCAAGTAATAAATATAACTTTGGTTTTCTCACTATTTTTAGTCTAATAAATAACACTCTTTTTTCACAATACAAGGGCAATATAGACAATTAATATTATATTTAATACTATACAATTATTTCCTTAATACTTGTACACAACTCTAAAACGACTTATATTAATGAACGAATTAGGTACAAGCTACCCCTTTTATATATTTTCATCGGATTTTGAGGTTCTTGCGGAAAGTTAAATAACTTCCCCCACACCCACACCCACCCCCACCCCCACCCCAACCCCGGCCCCTGCCTCCCTTTTTTTTTCCTACTTTCAAGTTAACTATACCCCTTAATATAGGTCGTTTTAGAGTTATGCACAAGCATTAAGGTAATGATTGTATAACATTAACTATAATATTAATTGTCTATATTACCCTTGTATTGGAATAATAGATTGTTATTTATTGGACATAAAATAGTGAGAGAACTAAAGTTATATTTAATATTTAGAGTAATATTGGATACTAAGTAATTAATGCTTACTTGAAATTCTAAAATAATTTATATTAAGAAATAAAAATATTTTTTTAAAACGACTTATATTAAAAAACGGAGGAAGTATATGTTAAGATCAAGGTCCTTAAGATCATCAAGTCCTAGGTTAGATTACCATTTTGTAAGTTTATATTTATTGTGAAACTTTCTTTTTCATTTATTGTTTGACTTTCTTTCCTCCTTATCGTGAGTGTCAGGTATATTGACATTGTAGGTAAGAGTTTTTTTTATTCTGATTATGCAATAATTCATTTTTACTTGAGGCTTGAGGGGAGAAACACAGCCAAAGCTGATTATGAAATATTTAATACTCTCTCGTTTTAAATTTGTACACAAATATTAAGGTAATGATTGTGTAGCGTTAATTATAAAATTAATTATTTATATTGTTCTTGTATTAGAAAAAGAGATTATTATTTATTAGACAGAAAATAATGAGAGAACTAGAGTTACATTTAATACTTGGGGTAATATTGAAAACTAAGCAATTAATGCTTACTTGAAATTCTCAAACGACTTATATTAAGGAACAAAAATATTTCTCTAAAACGACTTATATTAAGGAACGGAGGGAGTAGCCATTATTGCATGTGTGTGTGAAAAATAGTACATTTGAAACGCATAAGAAATCTATGCACCCGCAATGATGCATAGCAAATAAACTTGAAATTATCAGTACCTAAAATTATGGTGCGCAGAAAGTGCGTACAAACAGATTTTTTATATATTTAAAATCACATTTTCTAGAATGCAATGTCATTCTCTTCCCACCCTTCCAAAAGAAGTAGACGACCAGCATCACCAACAAAAGTGAGAGAATTTTTCCACTAATTGAGAACACAAATCGAACAAAATGGAACTCCACTAGCTAGCTAGTTCATTTGTTGATCTCATGTCATTTGCATATGCATACAAGTATACAACACCACAATCGTACCGGCCTTAACAAAAGAACAAAAGCATTCATTTTGTTTGTTCTCATCTAGCTCCTAGCTATCATTCGCTGGCCACAAAATTAAGGTCTCAAATGGACCTTCAATTCAATCACATTAAAAGTCGAATTAAAACTAGAAAGCTGGTCAAGGATGTAGCCAACATTCAAAAAAGCAAAACAGAATTTTACTTGGTGTATCCATTTACCTAGCTTTGCCTGTAGATTGCTCCTTCGGTTGGATGATCTAGGTAGCTTGATTAATTAATTCAAAGAGCCGGTGGAGAAGGAGGCTTGGATCCAAGCTGAAGATCCAAATCTGGACCCATCAAAGAGTGCTGTCCATACATCCATAACTGTGGAGCATTACTATTATTATTATTATTATTACTAGTCCCTGCTGCTTGGTGCAGGCTGATCTGTGAGGAAGACGGTCCTGCTGCATGGACCGCACTACCATTAGCAGCAGCTGCACCAAATATCCTTTGTTGCTGCAGAAAAGTCTCCAACCCCAATGAATTTGCAATATTATTCACAACATACGAACACCCGACGAGCTGTGCTTCTTCGACCACTCGGTTTACATCACTAGGCTGCTGCTGCTGCTGCTGCTGCTGCTGATGATGATCATCATCATCCCAGCTATTCTCTTGATGCACATACGTATTTGGCTGCAATTGACTATGTGTTTGACGACCCAACAACACATGATAATTGGGGTGATGAGGATTCTCCCGCAGATGCCTATCATTATTCATGTGTTTGTATGAATTTGCCAGTGGTAGCTGCAATTCTTCTTGTTGGCGGCCTAATAAAGGCATCTCATTAGGGATGTTATTTGCTGCTCCCTGTTCCAGTAAGCCCCGGTAGCTGAATAATGGGAATGGAGGAGTAGTCACTCCATTAGATATATACTGCTGCTGTTGTTGTTTCATTTCCATATATGGTGGTGGTGCCAATGATTCTTGTTGCTGAACCAAGGAAGCCAGTGAGCTTGAGCCTGAGCCAGGCCACAAGCCACCAGTCTGACTGAAGCTTGATGGCTTTACAATCACTGAAGGATGTACGGATGCCTTACCTTTTTTGCTTCTATACATTAACTCGAGCAGGCTGCCTGATGCAATAGGAGCTGGTTGGACCTGATTTCTCAAGTAGTTGTTGGTGTAGGCATGATCTGTGAGAGATCGACCTTCAGTTAAGTAATTGATGGTTCCAGCTACATTTAGTTGATTCTCATTCTCTCTGCAGCTACTGACGACATGATGATCCATTCGGTACTTTCCAGATGCATACTCCGTTAATGTGAGATCAAGGAAGCCTTCCACTCCAGTACCAAGGGAATGTAAACTGTTATTATTATTAGTGTATTGGGTGAGACAGCGAGCGTCGTCTGCCAGAGATCGTACCACATCTGCTCTGTCGCCGTTATAAAACATGATATCTCTGCAAGTAGCAGAATTAGGTTCCCTAATTACATGTGGTGTTGGCTTAGCAGCAGCATTAATGTCAAGAGGCATTCTATTAGAAGAAAAACAAGAAGTGCCAATATTCAATCTCTCAATCATCATCCCTGCAGCAGCAGCAGAAGCAGAAGCAGAAGCAGAAGCAGGACTAGTCCAATAATTTGGATGTCCACAAGTAGTGACACCATGTGTATTATTATTATTATTATTATGATCAGCAGTGACAGCAGTTTTCTCTTTTCTGTCACCCAATTGGTTATCTCTGGGGAGAGCTGCCTGCAATATTGTTGTCTTCCGAGGCAATAACATTGTAACAGGGGGAGGAACCACTTTTCCAGTCGCAACCTTCTTGGCAGTTGGCCCCAAATCTTTCACAAATCTATCTAGACTCTCTCTGTATCCAGTGCCTTCATTCTCCTGTCATATATACTATACAATTAATGCAACTTTTATGCACAATAAATTAGTTATTAATATTTGTATGTACAACACACTGGGTGTTTAAGTTTGGTAAAGTGCTTACAAAATGAAATTGTTTAGGAGCATTAGAAATGGTTGAAGCTATCGACACCTTATCACCAAGCAAACAAGTCCATGATCTATAAGTGAGACGCCTATCACACAAATTCACACCGCTTCGACTATCTCTACAACCACCTGTTAGATAGAATGAGGAGGCCAGGGAACACCAAATTAAGTGTAGATTATATATATATATATATATATATATATATATATAACATGCAATGCATGCACCTTGTACATGTTGGTACTATATATATAACAAGACGATCATATGGATTCAAGGAACAAATGCAGTACAAATATATACCAAGAGAGAGAACTTCATTACGTGATTGATAATTAGCACAGCGATTAGAGTTAGATGAGGAACGGCATGGTCGGACATTCCTCGGTCTTCCCCTAGGCCTAGAACTACACAATATTACACCACTAGTTTGAGTTTCGCCTCGGGGTTTCCGACCCAGTCTGCTGTTTTCCACTGTAAACTCATGTTCAATTTCGCTGGGATTATTACGCACACTACGAAACACCCTTTTTGCAAGTTCATGTATAGCTCGGGCCTGTTCATGAATAATTAAGCTACTTAGACCTCTCTCTTTTTTCTTTTTCTTTTTTTAAAAAAAAATTAATTAGACACATGGCCTGAAAAAAAAATGTTAAATGATCGATGAGCCAATATAGTTAAGTTACCTGTCTGAAATATATGGTTGCCGATGCATTGAAATTCATTGCATTTGTCGATACTAGCAATACGTCTCTCTGCATATCATGTGGATGCATATATGCACATTAATATATGTAGGTATATTTCAAAAAATAATGAACTGGTGTATGGGGGTATGGGTATGTACATATTCCAAACCTCAAACTCTTGGAGCGTTCTGTACATGTCCTCCTGCAATTTAGCTCTAATTGTACCAAAGTCCATGGGTTCATCTATAATTTCATCATACCCAACAACCTATATACATATTTAATTTGTTAATTTCAGCTACCATCACATCGTTCACTCTCCATGCATTATCATGGATTAATTGGAAGGAAGGAAACTAAATTAACGTACATATATATTGCCTTTAAAAGAAGAAAGAAATTAAAAAAAATGCTAATTACCTCCTTGGGGTCGACTGGATGACCAAACAGTTCATGTGTATCTCTCCTAAAAAGGTTGAGACAACAGATAAAATTATTAATTAACAAAAGTAAGTCATGTTCCTGTGGCCTGTGGAAGAATGTTACTAATATCTTTCACCAAAAAAGGAAAAAAAATGTTAATAACTAGCTACTGATAATTGTTCTATTCTTTATACTCCTATCTTTTTCAAGCATTAGAGCCAAGCTAGGTTAATTTATTTTCTCTCTAAAGAATGTAACAAGGTTAATTAATTAAGAATAAGGATATACTAGTATACTATTTTGTTTTGTTTTATAATTTTATTGGGCGCAACAAGACTAGTTAGTACAATCTTACTAAAGTTACATAAAAAGTAGATATTAATTACCCACCTTTGTAGTATATCAAGGATAAACTCAAGTATCCGTTTCTCGGGCCTCCATGATTGATGATCGGATGGTACATTTTCTGGTTTATCTTTATATATTAATTAAGACAACCAACCAACAAATTAATTAAAATCAATTAGCTAGTATATTCATATAAGAGTGAAAAAGTTAATTTCAAATTAATTGCATGCATGGGAAGTAATATATACTAACAAACAATTAATTGCTTAATTAACATATCTCACCGCCGGTACTGATTGGAGAATTTACCCTTTCTTCTTCTTCTACTACTACTTCTTCTTCTTCTACTTCTTGATCCTACAGGTAATTGAAAATGAATGAGAAGAAGCAGGAACAAGCTAGAATGAACAGATCATGCATGCACAAAAATGCATGGATAATAAATCCTCGCAGCAGCTAAATGTAAGTGCACCAATCTTAACCGTCTCGTCTAGATCAGTTCATGACAAAATTAAATCCTGACATTCTCCAAACTAAGAAAGGCGCATGCATATAATGGGATTCTGATGCCAAACAGTTAGATTTGGGTAGTCCTATAAATTTGTATGGCTAGAGTTGCAATCGTAAAATACATGTATAACAAATGCTCCAAAATGCAACTAATTTATGGACTGTCCAAAACCAACTGCATGTGTTCTAGAATCCAAATTCATAAAATGGACCTTTGAATATCTGATCATCACAATAGACAAATGCATATAAATATTGTTGGGGTGTGGTCTGATGGGTCCGAAAGATTCAGGGGACCCACGCTACGTGGCATGATATTAAAGTAACAGTAAAGAGTTTGACATTTTAAAAAGGTTACGACCCAAGTTGACTTATGAGTCTCTTATCCAATTTGACTTCCTATTCTTGAGGAAGTTAAATCCTATTCAATTGTGAGACTAGCTCGCAATTATAAGGAACCTCTACAAGACTCTTAGTCCAATTAGGGGATTGAGGTGGTGGGGTTAAATTATAAATGCAGTCATAATCTAAGTTCAATGTACACACATATTTATTCATACTCACTAGAGCAATTACAAACTTCCATTGTTGACGTTTCTGACCTGTACTTATTCTCACACTGAAACTATCCCTCAACGACCCCATCCATCAAGCTTTTTGGTGTGATTGTTTGTTTATTGTGCACGTTTAAGTTCGTTTGGTGCAGCGGGCCCGACGTACAGATTTTGGCATTAACATTGGCGCTAAAAAAAGGGCTTTGTTTTAGTGTTATTTTTTAAATTACTAATCTACTTTCAAGTTAAATATATAGATGGCTGGTAATGGAAAGAAAATTCTTGACTTGGAGAGGTTCTAGACGTTACAGGTTTCCTTCTTCACCTGTGCATCCGACCTGGGGTTGTAAGTCATATCCCGATCCCAAGGTTGATTCGTCTAACATGATTGGGGCTTAAGACTTCCCATAGGATCATCAATGGAAATAAAATTCTTTGTCCTATCATAAGCTTCTAACAAATCCTTCGGAGGATTGAACATGATGTCTTTTAACAACTTCCTCAATTTCTCCATATCTAACCTGGTGGTAAAGAACCCGAGTGCTTGTGGTATGTTGAGATCTGTCACAGTAACAACCTCTCTGAACCTCTTTACATACTGACTCAAACTTTCATTTGACTATTGTTTAATCTGCATAAAGGAAGCTGTTAACTTTCCCTTTCTTCTATTGATACAAAACCGATCATGGAATTTATTGCAAAGCTTCTGCAGGGACTCGATGGATGGATGACAACGACGTCATCCATAATCGTGCTCCTTTCTTCAAAGTGATGACAAACATCTGACACTGAGCTGTATCCGAATGCTCATAGTAACGCATGAGGTGCTCATACATCTGAGTATGATCGTAGGGGTCGTATGTGCCGTCATATGTCTCTAAACGTGGCATTAATTTTTAATTAGATCGGGCCCAAACTTGATCAATTTCTGTTGTAAAGGGTGACTTCGGGTTAATCAGTAACTGGTTCACGTGAGCTGCAACTGATATCGTATATTCTTACTCCTTAAACTTCTGCAAAAATGGAATCGGGTATTCCCTTCGGGGAAGTTCCTCATGTCAATCCCTCATATAATTCGACGAAGCGACCCGTTGGCAACGCTCAGACCGTCTCGTCCCTCCTTTGGGTCCCAGAAGTGTGGCTTGCATTTGTTCCTTCCTTCCAAAGAACCTCATAATTGGTGGGATCTGAACCTATTATATGGTGTGGACTCCTGATGCCCATGCCGACCCTGGGAAACCTCCTCATCCCTTTTCATTTTCGCTAATTGTGCATCCCACTCTTCCTTATATGCATAAGGTCTCTAGAGCCTCATTTGCCTGTTGGATCTTGCGTATCGAAATTAATTCTCGTCAGCTCTATTCCTCCTGCCCTTGATCCCGATCTTAACGAGTATAGGTTAAGAACTGATTGTCTGTCCGCGGTTGCGCGGATCGAGAGCCTCTGGCTTGTGGAAAACAGTTGTTGTCGAACTATACGTAGCCGATTGAGCTTTTGCTGGGACCATTAGAGGGTTATTGGGTTCGAGTCTGTCTTTAATCGACTTACGAGCTTGTTGTGTTGATGGATTGACCGAGCTAGATATTATACCTATTTGTCATATATATGTACATTGTCAAATGTAACCACGTCTCTGAAACATTTATATATTAACCTTGATCGGGTGTCTACCTACAAAATACAAGTTATGTGATTATCTTCGCTTGGTTTGACAGTGAAAAAGAATTTACTCGCAGTGACAGATTCAAAATTTTTCAAATAATTGACTTCAACTTGTGTATCATTTTCATCCTCCAAGTCACGACTTAAATACTTAACTACATTACGAATATCCTTGTCACTAAAACTTACGTTTTGCATCCCTCCACCCATTATACTCAAAATGTTCATCATCATACTAGCTCTAATAAACGCCTTATTTAAAGTGTCAATTAATTGTTTTGCCACCGGCGTAATATTTCTATGTGTCTCAAACAAATCTACTTTGGTAGATGTCACTAAATGATGATTGTGATCCAATTCAATGGTACAAATACGTCAATTGTCTTCTTTCTTAATAAGGACAACAAACATTCTAATTAACTTTGTATAATGTTCTTTTTATTGAGTCTCTTTGTCTTCTTATTTTTATCGTTATATCACATTCATCATCTGGTGAACTCTTTACAACAGCTGGTCTACTAGTTTTTTACATACATATAACCTGGACAATTAACAAATCATTATGCAAGAAAGTTTATGACTAGTAGCAATTCTAATCTCAAATCTATTTTTGTGTGCATAAGATCTATAAAAAATTTCAGTTTCTTCCAACTTAGAGAATAATTGACCAACATAAGGGACCATCTCAGGTTTACTACTTTCAGCATCATTAACAAACTCAGATGCATTTGTACAATCTAAACTAGTAAGAGATTCAAAAGCTAAAACTAGATAAAAATATCTTTGTAATAGGCATGAAAGTCACTGATGAACACTTACCAAAATTATGCACGAACAACTTATTTCTGCAGCTGCTTAGAAAATGGATGTGTAAGGAGTAAAATGTTAGAAATTAGATATGAAGGTCCAAATCTAAGTTTTGTTTATCGTCTGACCGCTACTCCTACTAGCGGACAGACTATAAGACGTCGTATTGATGATATACGTCGTCGTTTAGTCTGATTAGTACGTAGTAGGAGAGTAGTGACCAGGAAAAATTGTACTAATATATAATCTTCAAGGGCAATTTGGTCATTACAGTGGTCGTTTGCAAAAGTTTCCCTATCCGACAGAAGAACTAATTGTCGGGCTCATGCCTAAGTTGATCTCGGCCCATAGATTTTACATTGGACGGTAAGAGATATGTTTACTGAAATAGTGTCCATAATAATAATTTACTATAGATCACTTGTGACGCCCCCAAAATTAGGTATACATCACCCATCTTGGGTCGCCAGATACATGGTACAGAATTCAAATACAACTTACTAATACAACTGTCGTATACAATACGACAAAATATAAACTGTGAGTTTGAATACAAATATTGTCTTCTAGAGAGTATCCATACTCAAAAGGAGTCCTCATTACAATTATTATCACACTATTACACAGAATAGTGAGGACTACTAATACTATCATCTGGTCCATCACTCCGTTCCCCGACTCGTCCCAACTATATTCTCATTTTCTGAAGAGAACCGTGAAAGAAAGGGTGAGCTCAACTAGCCCAGTAAGAAATATTATGACTAAGATAATGCAGAATAAATTATCATTATTCTTCAACAATGTTAAACTGATAAAATACAATAGACATCAAGTTTAACTGCAGCGGATCAAGCAATCCATTAAAAGAGTCAAGTAGAGAATAAAATCTACTATCTTTTATAATTTAAAAGGTTTTTCATCGAATCACCCCTGTACTACGGCCAAGGATATTCTTTAGTATCACGACCACGAATTATCCATGCACTACGGCTAAAGATAATCATATTTTCATCAACAGTCCTGATCATGCCATAAAATAATTCATCTCTGCACTACGGCCAAAAAGAATCCATAGCCATAATCATACCAAAAATTGTCCATCAATGCACTACGGGCCAATGAGAACTTTTTTCACATCATTTGTAACATTACGGTCATGATTACACCGAATAATCCCTGGTCATAATCATACCAAGTCCATCTATGCACTACAGGCCACAGATGACTTTCAACATAATATAAACATGAGGATGATGACAATGATATAAGAATTCAATAAAACAAGTTCAAGAATTAATTTGTTCAAGAATTAATTTATCCAAGAATTAACAACGTCCAAATTGTCAATATGATACTGCTTTGTGGAGTAAAATTCAAGAATTTTTAGAAGAATATTTCAATGAAAAGATACTGGATGAAGCACAAATATAAAAGATATTCCACTAATTTCATGGAGTATAGAAGTCAAAGTTTTAACCAACTGAGTATAATAAAGAATGGAATAACAAAAGAAATCACAATGCATGCGATAGACCGCACAGACAGGTTATTCCAACAGAACAATAAATAATGGAACCAGGTCCGACGTGAAACGCACAGACAGGATATTCCAACAGAATAATAATAAAGACGGAACCAGGTCCGGTATAAAACACACAGACAGGATGTTCTAACAGAATAATAATAAAGACGGAACCAGGTCCGGTGTAAAACACACAGACAGGATGTTCCAACAGAATAATAAAGAAAGGAATAACAGAAGAATTTCACCAAGTATAGGGTAGCCCGCGTATACAAGTTATTCCAACAGAGTAATAAAGAATGGAATAACAGAAGTTCTCTTCATGAATAAGAAAGAAAGAATACCCTTTACGAGTACAACAAATAATATTCCTTACCTTAGAAAGAAGAGTACTGGATATAGAAGTAGTGAAGTAGCAGAATACTTTTATTCTTTCTCTCTATAGTTTCTCTCTCTAGAGTTCAGTGAATTCGTAAGAAAATAATGAAGGAATGAGCTTCTATTTATAAGAAAATGGAATGCATAGTAACTAACCCATGAACGGTCCAGATTGATTTACTTTAATCTGACGGTCCATATTTAAAGAAAAATCTTTTAAATAAAATATAATATATTCTATTTATAGAATAACTTTAATAAAGTATTCTGTTTTACATAAAAAGATGTTTCTGTTTTATTACGTTAATAATACGAATAAAACAAAACTTCATTATCACTAAATAATTCATATTATTAATTGACAATAATTGAATCAAACTGAGTGACTAATCACGTAAGCCTCAATAATCAGTACCGTATGCTACTATGCAACCACACGTATTACTGTACTTTTACTACCGAGTAGTTCAACAGTATCAACGGTAAAACTTTTGCCGTTATACGAATATTCCCCGACAAAAATAATATTTCCCGACCAATCGAATATAATACAACAACTTGCATACTTTGTAAAATTTATAAATATTACCCACAACTATAACATTATCTTAAATTCACACCATAATATTTAAAAAAAATATTTCAAAAAATTAAATTTTTATTCATAAAATCTGGGGTTTCACAATCTCCCCTCATTATGAAATTTCACCCTCGAAATTTTCGTACGTACCTGGTATGCCGAACAGATGAGGACACTTCGTCAGATTCTAACTCTTGAGGTATAACCTTTGAGTGTTGAATACATTCCAGGATTTTAACAGGTACATCTTCATACGTTAAATTATCCGCTATCTCGTCCGATTCTAAATCAATAATGTGGTTCGGGTCATCCACATATTTACGTAACATCGATATGTTAAAAACATTATGAACACGCGACATACTTGGCGTTAAAACGAGTCTATAAGCCACAGTTCCTACTTGATCGAGGATTTCAAATGGGCCAATTAAATCGAGGGTTGAGATTTCCTTTCTTCATCGATTCTTACTTCTAGAATAACGCACTCTTGAACCTTCTTCTTAGTATTCATCAGCTCCGGGTCCGTAGCTTGCACGGCTTTAACTTTATCGATTAAAGTCGATTCTAATCGTATACTCATTATCTTCACGTGGGTCCCTAGAGTCTTTAACTCTATCTTCATCATTTATAGGTTATACGAAATGGGTCTTTGTGTTAACAACATCTCACTCGCATACGATCTTCTACTCAACGCGTCAGCTACCACGTTCGCACTTCCACGATGATATTGAATGGTACGATCGTAATCTTCAACAGCTCGAGCCAACATCTTTGGCGCATGATACGTTCATTTTAGTTGAAGAAATATTTGAGGGTTTAAGAAATGGGTTTTGTACTGAGGTCAATACAAAATTCGATTTCATGCTCTAGGGGTAGGCTAGGAAGTCTTCAAGAATACGTCAGGGAATTTATTAACAATAGAAATATCATTCAAAACTGTGACTCTCATCCCAGACTTGGATAACACGTCACATTGATACCTATCAACTTGTCATCGTCATTTACAACGTCTCCTACGGAATGTCTGGCTTCGGTGCATTCCACACCAGGAAGTCAACAACGAAAGGAACGGGGATCTTTACTTATGGCTTGATATGACAATGATTGACTTTAGTGGTTTGGTTGCTTGAATTCGCATAACAGGTTGGTTAGGAATATGAAAACTAACAACCTTACGAAAAGCATGATGAGCAGTTAACCAATCGTTTCCAAAAATCATATCAATGCAAGTATTTTCAAAGAGATAAGATCGACAGGTAACGTGAAAGTGTTGATTTGAACAAGATTTATAAATAGTGGAGGTAACGAAGGTTTCTCCCAACTGAGTTTAAACAGATAAATCAAAGTCTAACTTCTCCGGAGTTAAGTTGAAACATTGAACACAACTAGGTGAAATAAAATAGTGAGTAGAACCGGTATCTAACACGGTATAGACTTCGCAAGAGTTTATGACTAACATACCCGTGATAATTTTATTCAGGTTCCTCGTCACGAAAAAAAGCGCTCTCTCTTAAACTACCGGCTTTGGCTTGTCTGAGACATCCTTTGGCATCACTATCCCAGCTGGACTTGACTTCACCATACGACAAAATCGAGCTAGGTGACCTTCTCTTCCGCAATTAAAACACGCTTTGAATTGCTGCGTACAGTTTGGACGGATGTGTCCCTCCTGTCCGCATTTGAAACATACGACCGGTGGTCGTTCTTCTTCCTTTGAAATGGATGCTGGTACCGACGTTTTCACGTCATTGTTGAACCTTCTCTTCTTGAAATGTCCATTCTTATTGTTTTGGTCATGATTACCACCGAAGTGGTTACCATTTCTGGCATGTTGATTCCCTCCATGCTTATTGTCACCGCTTTGATGATTGTTATCACCGGTATTATCATTTTGCCGGCTGCTCTCTTTTGGTTGCGTTGACTCGTTATCGCGCTCTACTAACTGAGCCTTATTTACAACATCTGAATACAAACACAGTTTATGAGAAATAAGATATTGACGTATCTCCGGCTTCAAACCTCTTAAAAACATCCGCGTCATTCTTTCTTCATTATCAACCAAGTGGGACGCAAATCGGGACAACTCGGTAAACTTGGCTTCGTACTGCGACATGGTCATGTTGTTTTGCTCCATCTTGATAAATTCCACCTCCTTCATGTGACGAATGCTTTCGGGAAAGTACTTGTCGTTGAACAGCTCCTGGAATTTCTCCCAAGACATCTTGAGTGCGTCAGGCTGGGTACGTTTTATAGATTCCCACCAATAATCTGCCTCTTCACGCAACATAAAGGTGGCAAAGGGAACCTTTTGCTCCTCTGAGCATCTCAAGACATCAAATATCTTGGTGATCTGCTTTAACCACGTCTCCGCCTTAAGTGGTTCTGGCTTTCCCAAAAACTCCGGTGGTTCCAGCTCCTTGAACTGCTTAGCAGTGACCAACCGTGGGTTGCCATTATTTTTACCTGCATTATGAATAGGAGCCGCCTTCGCCTGATGTTGCATGAATTCTAAAAAACTCCTAAACGTACCGTCGTTCGTCAACTGATCAGTGTTGTTGTTTACAAGAGGATTATCGCCATCCTGTTGCACATTGACCTGCTTATTGATCTGTGGAGAATCAACGGTCTCCTGTGCTCCATTGCTATTCTCAACATTATCGGATGCCATTTTCAGATACTGCCACAAAACAAAGGTTAATTGACATGTAACATATTATCCCCATATTCTGACCGACCAATTAAATACCAAATAAACTTAGGTAGGTCATACTAGTGAAGGAATTCCCCGTCTCTCTCCTCCTAGTTCTTATCTCACATCTCAGCCAGGGATCATATCCCTAAGCTTTGATACCAACTGTGACGCCCCCAAAATTAGGTATACCTCACCCATCTTGGGTCGCCAGATACATGGTACAGAATTCAAATACAACTTATTAATGCAACTGTCGTGTACAATACGACAAAACATAAACTGTGAGTTTGAATACAAATATTATCTTCTAGAGAGTATCAATACTCAAAAGGAGTCCTCATTACAATTATTATCACACTATTACACAGAATAGTGAGGACTACTAATACTATCATCTGATCCATCACTCCGTTCCCCGACTCGTCCCAGCTATATTCTTATTTCCTGAAGAGAACCGTGAAAGAAAGGGTGAGCTCAACTAGCCCAGTAAGAAATATTATGACTAAGATAATGCAGAATAAATTATCATTATTCTTCAACAATGTTAAACTGATAAAATACAATAAACATCAAGTTTAACTGCAGCGGATCAAGCAATCCATTAAAAGAGTCAAGTAGAGAATAAAATCTACTATCTTTTATAATTTAAAAGGTTTTTCATGACTTTTATCGCTGGGACTCAGCTTAATAAATAATCCACATCATCGAATCACCCCTGCACTACGGCCAAGGATATTCTTTAGTATCACGACCACGAATTATCCATGCACTACGGCTAAAGATAATCATGTTTTCATCAACGGTCCTGATCATGCCATAAAATAATTCATCTCTACACTACGGCCAAAGAGAATCCATAGCCATAATCATACCAAAAACTGTCCATCAATGCACTACGGGCCAATGAGAACTTTTTCCACATCATTTGTAACATTACGGTCATGATTACACCGAATAATCCCTGGTCATAATCATACCAAGTCCATCTATGCACTACAGGTCACAGATGACTTTCAACATAATATAAACATGAGGATGATGACAATGATATAAGAATTCAATAAAACAAGTTCAAGAATTAATTTATTCAAGAATTAACAACGTCCAAATAGTCAATATGATACTGCTTTGTGGAGTAAAATTCAAGAATTCTTAGAAGAATATTTCCATGAAAAGATACTGGATGAAGCGCAAATATCAAAGATATTCCACTAATTTTATGGAGTATAGAAGTCAAAGTTTTAACCAACTAAGTATAATAAAGAATGGAATAACAAAAGAAATCACCATGCATGCGATAGACCGCACAGACAGGTTATTCCAACAGAATAATAAATAATGGAAACAGGTCCGGCATGAAACGCACAGACAGGATATTCCAACAGAATAATAATAAAGACGGAACCAGGTCCGGTGTAAAACACACAGACAGGATGTTCCAACAGAATAATAATAAAAATGGAACCAGGTCCGGTATAAAACACACAGACAGGATGTTTCAACAGAATAATAAAGAAAGGAATAACAGAAGAATTTTACCAAGTATAGGGCGCGTATACAGGTTATTCCTACAGAATAATAAAGAATGGAATAACAGAAGTTCTCTTCATGAATAAGAAAGAAAGAATACCCTTTACGAGTACAACAAATAATATCCCTTACCTTAGAAAGAAGAGTACTGGATATAGAAGTAGTGAAGTAGCAGAATACTTTTCTTCTTTCTCTCTATAGTTTCTCTCTCTAGAGTTCAGTGAATTCGTAAGAAAATAATGAAAAAATGAGCTTCTATTTATAAGAAAATAGAATGTATAGTAACTAACCCATGAACGGTCCAGATTGATTTACTTTAATCTGACG
Organism: Panax notoginseng; assembly: GCA_016801055.1. NCBI lineage: Eukaryota > Viridiplantae > Streptophyta > Magnoliopsida > Apiales > Araliaceae > Panax > Panax notoginseng. The sequence continues at coordinate 229,324,279 of CM029015.1, read as the reverse complement.
GTCCATATTTAAAGAAAAATCTTTTAAATAAAATATAATATATTCTATTTATAGAATAACTTTAATAAAGTATTATGTTTTATATAAAAAGATGTTTCTGTTTTATTACGTTAATAAAACGAATAAAACAAAACTTCATTATCGCTAAATAATTCATATTATTAATTGACAATAATTGAATCAAACTGAGTGACTAATCACGTAAGTCTCAATAATCAGTACCACATGCTACTATGCAATCACACGTATTACTGTACTTTTACTACCGAGTAGTTCAACAGTATCAACGGTAAAACTTCCGCCGTTATTTTTAATAAAATATTTTTGTCGTTTTCTCAATCCGACAATAATTCCGTTGTGGGGTCCACCAATAATTGTGTCGTCGTACGAATATTCCCCGACAAAAATAATATTCTCCGACCAATCGAATATAATACAACAACTTGTATACTTTGCAAAATTTATAAATATTACCCACAACTATAACATTATCTTAAATTCACACTATAATATTTAAAAAAAATATTTCGAAAAATTAAATCTTTATTCATAAAATCTGGGGTTTCACATCACTACCCTATATATATATATATATATATATATATATATATATATATATATATATATATATATATATATACACGACTTCAATTCAATCAAGGCTCACTTGGTCATCTACTAATTGGTTTCGAAACTTTAAAGTTCAAATATACTCTAGATTATTTAAGTAATGTGTTAATGTTATATGATTTTATATAGTCAGACGACAGTGTTATTTACAATAAGACAATTAGTTAACCGTACCTCAACAAGCATGCATGCATATAAGAAGATATATTGAACGCAATTCTGCATTAATATAAAAATCGTGTCAGTGTACGTGTATATATATATATATATATATATATAGATAGATAGATAGATAGATAGAGAGAGAGAGAGAGAGAGAGAGAGAGGGAGGATATATATGGAGCTGATGCACCTCCTGTTGAGGTACTAGTGTAGCAGCAGCAGGAGGAGGAGGAGGAGGAGCAACTAGTAGTGATGAAGAAGTAGATGCGGCCATTTGATCCAGACTCTTTCTCTTGGGGACCCTTCTTCTACGCTGATAAATAATAGGACCCACCACTACATCCTTATTACAGCCTGCTGCTGCTGTGCCATTAATATTATTACTATTATTCCCCTGATCAGAAATAATATTATTAGGTGCTGAGGCTGCTTCTTCTTCTTCTTTGGCTTGTTCGAGTGCTGCAATACGGGCACTCTTCCTCATCTTTTCTCCTTGTGATTCTCTCATTTTTACCCTGACAGATTTCTTTCTCTAACATATATATATATATATATATATATATATATATATATATATATATATATATCCATCATCATAGCAACCCAAATTAGTAACATTTTAGTGCATGCTTGGTACATATGTACTGTTAGCCTAATACTAAATAAATAAACGTTTTTGAGTTAATTAACCAAGATATATGTAATACTCCTCTCCATTCCAAAATTAAAGATAAAACATATTAAATTTCAAATTGATATGAATTTATTTAATTTTATAGTTGATACAATTATTATAATTTGTATAGTATATAACAAAAACTATTATATAATCATTAAATTTATTTTATTTTAAACTTTTATGAGTCGTACCAATTTTAAAATTTAATATAATGTCGTTTGACTACAAAAATTAAATTGTATCTCTATTTTTTGAATGAAGATGTACGGTAGAAGCCAACCAAAAAATTTAATAAAACTCTACACTAGTTTGGTGATGCACTCATGCACCATGCAAGAGCTAGGATAAATATTGACTTTCTAAAATTAATTTAAAATGTTTTCATATATAAAATTGATAAGCATTATTTTAAGTTTAGATGCTACAATTACAAAAACAATCATGGGAAAAGTAATATTAATTACAACATTTATTACTTTTAAAAATAAAATAAATCATATTAATTTTGAATTTAAAAATATGTTAAATTACTTTGAAATATAAAACATGTTTTATATTGGGTGTATAAAATAATAATACCCTATATATATCCCAAAATATGACAAATGTAAACTTTAATTGTATAATACTTAGTAATATTAAAAAAATACCCATAAATAAAATATTAAATGTATAAGGTCCACCATTAAAGAATTAGCCAGTCAATGAATATACGCCTGCTTTTCGTCATTCTTTTATGAATAATTTAGTAGGATACATATAATTAATGCATGCTAATAAAGATGTGTAAAAATCTATCTATAGACTATATAATAAGTTTCACTTTTTTTTTTATATTATTTGTATAGAATTTTTTGAGCACATTTTATAATATATGAAGAGAGGCATCTAATTATCTAAATGAGACATTAAAACATTCATAACTAATTAAATATAATTTGCCATTACGTACAAAATATAAAAAAGGAAAATAAATGAGTGCAATGCTATTATATAAAGCAATAAATAAATTTCCGTTTACAGAAAACTTTGAATATGTATCGCATACAGCATTAATAGCAGTGGGTCTAATATTCTTGTGATGAACGTCTCATGAATTCTATATACAATGATATAATATGATAACACCAGGTAAAATCAAGATATAGAAAAATCATGAACAATGTACTATATATATATATATATATATATATATATATATATACACACACACACACACACGAGATCGAGACGATCGACTACTCTCAACCAAAATGTACATTTAACTTACCAAATTTTTTCGCTTTTTCTTTCAAATCTCAAGAAACAGCACCAAGAGTACGTACTACTGAACCAAAACCAGTAGAGATATCGGAATTAATATATATATATATATATATATATATATATATATATATAAACAAACAGAAATTTAATTATGAAAATTGATTATCTACGTACCAACCACCCCGGAAGGCCCACTTTTATAAAGATATCAATTATATATATATATATATAGCAAGGTTTAATTTAATTATCAACTGGACTGAAGTCAAAAATTTATTGGTGGTAGAAGAGTTAAGCGGATACATCGAGGTGTGAAGAAACTGTAGCTAGCGGTGGAAGTTGGTGCATGCAGTGCAGGTAGAATAATAATAATACTTCCAAACTTTTTACTTGAGGACAAATTAAATTAATGTAGCTAACAACATGACATGCAAATATATATATATATATATATATATATATATATATATATATATATATATATATATATATATGCCTAAAGCTACTTATTATAGTTACTACATACCAGGGGCGTACACAGTCCATTAGTTAAGTGGAATCAATTTTTTTAAAATAAAAAATTATAAAAAAATAAAATACAATAAAATAAAAGCGTCAGGATGCGAGAAATATTACAAATAATTATGTGAGTTATCATATAAAATTGATATTATTTTATATAATTGAATACACTTTGAATCCTCGATCTTATGTTATATATAAAATAATATTTTATAATTTTTTAAAACACTCTTATTTATAAGAGACACTTCTTGTGTCCTCTAAAATAAATTACAAAACTAAATATTATTGTTAAAATATTATTTATAATAACATTTTTCGAGATTTAATTATTTGAAACTATCGTAATAATAGTCTCATTTCAATAGATGTAAAAATATCATGTTCAATACAAGTTACTAAACAATATAAAAGAATGGAGTGTTTGTGTTAGTAGAAATTTGAGACATTTAATAGTCTTTTAATTTGAATTTTTTATTTTCACTAAACACTTTATAAAATTAAAATCAAATTAAAAATTAACTCTCAAAAATTTAATGGGGTCAATTGACCCCACTGTTCTAAGCTAGATCCGCCCATGCTACATACGCACACATATCATTTATAAATATAAATATACGTATGTATATAACTGTTGTTAAGGTGAGGTCATGATCTCCGATCTAGTTTTTCAAACATAACGATGTCACATGAAATCACAATCAATATTTGTACCCGCATGCACTGGTATATATATATATATATATATATATATATATATATATATATATATATATATATATATGTACAAGAGAGAGAGAGAGGGATTATTTAAATCCATAATTCAATGGTTTCTTTCTTCAAGTTAATCTTTTTGTTAAAGAAGGAAACAAATTTCTTATAAAGTGAAGTTTAACAATTGAAAAATAACATATCTCACGAGAAAAACATTGCGACTTTTGTTCCTAGTAAACACATAAATAAATTAATTATCTTTGTATCTGGACTTATTTACATATATATTGTATTATATTGTATCTTGTCACAATAAAAGTCGTTATATTTTTTTTACAATATATAACAAGACTCGAAAAAAATTGAATATCCCTCTTTAGTTAATTATTAACTATTTCCAACTATTTATTTTATTTTTTTGTAAATTTAATAATATACAATAAATTACTAATACACTTAACATTCTTGGAATGAGAGTTTTGGGGGGTTTTGTGCGCAACGGTAGAGAGAGCAGTAGTGACTACACAGGTTCTATTGTAAAAAACTGAAATTTTTAGACAATTTTAAAAGTTTGGATATCCAAAATGTATGAAAATGTTAACATATATATAAAAAATAAGATAGAACTCGATTTGAATTTAGGCAGAAAAGCACAAGAACGGTTCAGATTTATTCTAATTGATTTGGGCGGGAAATCACAATCAGATTCATTCTAATTTTCAGATTGTTGAAACGGAGAGAAAGACACGGAGAGAGAGAATTTAGTTAGGCCGTGCTTTCAGACACGAGTAATCACTATATATATATATATATATATATATATATAATTCACTTTTGCAAATTCAACAACTATAGATGAGTTGAGTAAGAAGAAGAGGAAGCTAGTTATGTACATACCGGATTTGATCACTTGGTATTTGTGCGCCAAATACATCCATACACATACGTACGTGTGTATATATATATATATATATATATATATATATATATATATATATATATATAAAATAAGATAGAACTCAATTTGAATTTGGGCGGGAAAGTACAAGAACGGTTTAGATTCATTCTAACTGATTTGGGCGGGAAAACATAAGGACGGTTCAGATTCATTCTAATTTTTCAGATTGTTAAAACGGAGAGAGAGAGGCACGGAGAGAGAGAGGGAGAATTTCGTTACGACATGCTTTCAGACACGAACAATCACTAATATATATATTAATTCACTTTTGCAAATTCAACAACTATAGATGAGTTGAGTAAGAAGAAGAGGAAGCTAGTTATGTACATATTTAGATTTATATTTGTTTCTATAGGGTGTTGATTTAATTCCATATATATATATTCAATTGCTGAAATAGGTTGGACGTTAACTTCTTTACTTTAAAAGTAAATCCTGATTATTATATATGGTAACAATAATATACTAACGTAAGTTGGATACTACTCCACATAATACAGCATGTAATAACTCACCAATTAATATATTAATTGCATAGTAATCTGTAATTTAATTACTTTTATACATATATAGCAGTATCATCCTTAATTAACAATTAATGTTTCTCGAGCACAATCCAAAAATTCAACTCACCCGTAACAGTACTTACCTATCCAAAAGTAAGAAGGATAATAAGGGTAAGGGGAGGGGGAGCGGGGGAGAGGGGGGGAGGGGGGATGGAGGGGGGAGGGGCGGAGTCGGTCCTGGGTTTTTTAAGGCCCATGACAAATTTCTCAAGTGTGCCACTTTATACAAATTAAATAAATAAATAAATAAATTATCAACTAATTAATTTTATTAAAATTATAAGAATTTACAAAAGATATGAAAGAACAGTTTTAGGGCCTCATTAAAACCTTCATTGGGAAAAACCCAACGGGACAAAACCCCAAACGAAGGAAAAAGAGTACCCCTGATTGTAAACATTGCATTAAAAAAAAAGAAAAGTACATATTTGAATCTACATGCTTCCTCCCGAATCTCTATAAATATTTTTTGATTTGATAAATCTTCTTTTTATCCACCACAATTAATCGAAGCAAAGAATCATTTACATGTTGATTTTACTTTCTTTAGATAATATTTGAATTATGATTTACAATTTGATTGAGAAGATAAGTAGTACAATAGTTCAAATCCATGTTGAATTCATAAATTGTTCTTCTTGATTTTCGGAAAGTTGATTCTTTTTCAAGTTGAAGAGCTTGAATTCATCACATTCATTAAACATTTTGACTAGTTTATACAGAGTAATGTATATCATCATCAGAGCTATACATCGTCAACATATTTTCTCAAGTGTACCCTTTATACAAATTAAACAAAAAAATAAATAAATTATTAACTAATTAATTTTATTAAAATTACAAAAGATAAGGAAGCACACTTTAAAACGTCATCGAAGCATCACAAGTACCTACAAAATAAAAATAACAATGAAATCTAAACCACAAAACATCATTTAAAATGTCTTCTTGTTGCACTTTTAGATGCAAAATCATTTAATGTTTTCTAACATATCATTTTCAATACATAATATCACTAATCTTTTTATTATTTTATTTTTTTTATATATATATAAATATATAAGCTTATAAAAAAATTTGGGCCCCTTCGACTGTGGGCCCTGGGCGGTAGCCCCGATAGCCCTTGCCCAGGGCCGGCTCTGGGGAGGGGGAGGGGCGCATGACCTCCCACCAAAATTCTGCACAAGCTATATATTAGTACATATATTAATAGTCAATATATATATATATATATATATATATATATATATGTATGTATAATAATAGTAGTTTATAATAGCAGTTCAAAATTTTCTACATGTGCTCCATAAATTAAAAAATAAAATAAATTTTATTTTACAATGAAAGAACTTAAAACACAATCAAATCTAAGTCGCTACTTGAGGTTGAAGAATGATCACAAGAACCAAGTTCTTTATTTACCAAATTATTTTCTATAAACATTTTATATTTTTAAACATCATGAATTTTATTACTTAAGATACTCTCTTTTGTTGATTTCTTTCTGGAATAATTTTATTTGTTCTATATAGAAAATTGATATTTTCACATAAAAAAATAATATTTATATATGAATCTCTCTCACGTATTTCTACATGAAAAAAAAAAAATTACTTCTACATAATTTTTGATATTGACCAAACTTTTGAGAAGTTTTCAAACTATGCAGAGTCGCAGGATACAGTTGCCACGTCTCTGTCGTACAGTCGAACAAGCGTCAATAAATAATATTTTTTTATTGATATATTTTGATTCCTCTCTAAAAACGTCCTGATTCATGCTAGCTAGTGCTTGAGGATGTTGTAATCCGTACGTCGTCATCTTGGCTTCGTTGTTTCGTTTCAACTTATAACTAATTTCTCGATCGATCGATCTCTCCAGTCTCCTCCTCCTCAATTAATCATCAACAACACCGGCCGGTCTTGCCAATTAATTAATTAAGAAATCCAAACTCTCAAGCTAGCTTAGCTTTAATATATTCTCTCCACTCGCTCAACTCAGTGATCGATGAGTTAATTAGATCGATGCATATATACACCAATTAATCCACCGCATGCATGCACATGAATTATATATATATATATATATATATATATATATATATATATATATATATATAATTGTTAAAGGAATTCTAAATACAAATACGTAATGTTAACAAACCCTCTGCATGCTTCACTTCACTTTGTTATGCGGATGCCCGCCCATGGACTTTTTTTAAAAACTATCTGCTCTGCTCTGCTCATAAAAAATACGTACTGCATAGCCTAATATCAGTACGTTATTCGGATGATGAGTTAAATCTCAACTCTTTCATCTTATCCCAATTTAAGCCTTACACTACACTAGTTATATATATGATCATACTAATAGTATTAATGGCACACATGCAAAACGTGAGAGAAAATTAATGAGATATATATATATATATATATATATATATATATATATATATATATATATATATATATATATATCATAGAGCTAAAAAGAGATTGATAAAAAAAGTAAGAGAATGGAAGAGAGAGAGTAGTTAGGAAACACAGAAAAGCTTTATAAAATTGTGGTAAATAAAATATGGGAAAGTTTAAATGATAAAATAGTAAAGTTAAAAAAAGCTTCACTTTTCTTACACACAAAATAAGTGTCGTTCATTCCTCTGGCTTAAATATCACTTTAATTATAATACTATTTGTTATTTTTTTTTAAGGCATCCCCCAAATCTAATTTCGCTACTTACTTGACGTATTTTGTTGGGGACAGAGACGGACACAAACTCAATCATAAATAAAATATCTGTATCGTTATGATATCACTACTGGAATTAAATACTACTACTTACTATCTAAATTAAGATGTTAATGAAGAAGTCATTATTTTATTTAACGCTCAATGTTGCATATCATGCACGTGAATGTTAACATTGAAATATAATATTAGCATCTCTACCTAATCCTAATACTATTCGCCAAAAAAGAATGTGTAATTACTTGAGCTATGCACATAACGACCACACTTTTTATAATAATAATAATAATAATAATAATAATAATAATCTCCTTCTCATGTTGGTATAAAAGGATGTTTTGATTTTTTATTTTTTTTTAAAAATAATGTTACTATGGGGAACAATTAGTCCCCTTGTATATATTCTGAGAATACCATTCATATTAGCATCTGCAGCCAATTCATATACCCAAGGAAAATATCTGATGAATGGTTAATAATATAATTAACATCGGTCACAAGACGTACGCAAATTGATGATCAATATTATTGTTTTGCATAAATATATATGAAGTTTGACCCCCCCCCCTCCCCCCTCCCCCCTCCCCCCTCTGCAATACTCACAAATTAACAAACTAAGAAAAAAAAAGCATATTATTCATGCTACCAGTTTGACAGTAGTATCAACTCCATCAACAGCATTGTTTTGTTGTGCCCATAGCTGTGCATATCTCCCGGCCTTTGACAACAGAACTTCATGAGGTCCCTGTTCTACTACTCTTCCATTTTCCAGAACTATAATCTGAAAACCAAAGATATGACAACTTCACAATGTAAATCACAAAAATCGGGAACAACAATTATGATAAATATAGAGTAAAAAAAGAATCTTTAGCTCATATGACAAGAAACATATTCCTAGTATTTTACCAGATTCCAAACTTGAATTAGGAGAAACAAGGACATATTTTTATGTTTATGTTGGATATATTTACGCAAATGTATCTTAGAATAGTTAGGAAGGGAAGACGTCTCATATGAGCACAATCCCTTACCACCCACTTTCAAATAGGAGTCGATTAAAGTGTAACCTAATTGACATTCAGAAGTTATCTTTTGTCATCAAAGATGGCATGGACCTTGTGTTGAAAGGATTTACACTTTGGAACTCAGATTTTATTATGTAATGTCTCTTCAAGTACTTTCCAAAAAATCACAGTAATTTATTCCCCAACTCTATTTGGCCAATTTTCCAGTATATCGAAGGAAATAAGATGACAAATATAGGTAATCAAATCAAGTGCGGTGTGAATAAAGTGCACATGAAGGAGTTGAAATAATTGGGACGGCGATTTTGGTATCAGGCAAGTGGTATCAGTTACACAGGTATGGCACATGGTACACCTAAGACACGAGGATATGTTGATAAATTTGGAAATAAAAATCAGCTCAGAAAAAATTAGACATTTCTGACCAACAACGCTTACCTCATCACACTGCATTGCAGTTGTAAGCCTGTGAGCAATAAAAATTGAAGTTCGGTTATTTGCGAGAAACTTCAGTGCACTTAAAATCTCCGCTTCTGTTGTGCTATCAAGAGCACTTGTTGCTTCATCACAGAGCCTGAGGGAACAACATGAATTAATATCTCACAGTTTATTAGAACTGAATTAAGAGGATTAGACGATAAAGGCATGAAACTAAGAGAGAGAGAGATGTGCCTAAAGGGAGGGTGGGGTGTCACTAGTATCTGAAATAAGGGGTTAATTGACTTTTTGGTACCCGATTTTCATTGTGGTTACCGAATCATTTTTTACTATACTCAAAAAAATATTTACAAAATGGTCATTACTTAACATTTCGTCCAAAAAATAAACGGAAGTGTTAAATCGTGCATGTCACGTGAGCCAAAAAAAGTTGATTTAACGAACCTGTACAGATGTCATGTGAGTCATTAAATATATTAAATATATGACCCACCTTCTGATTACAAATTATAAAAATAAAATACTTATATTCTCTCTCTTCCCCATTCCATTCCATTCCCCCTATATCTTCTTCCTCTGCCTCTCATCGCCCATCACGATCGGTTGCCTCTCGTTGAACTTATTGCTTCTAGTTTCGCATATTCTTCTTTCCCCTCTGAACTTGCTCAAACTTTCTCTCACACACAAAAACACATAATAGCTGTTTTTTTCTAGATAATTTTGAAGGACCGTTTTGAGTAATTAAAGAGTGGTGATTATAATGGCGGATTGGCCTTCACCAGCTGTGGTTTTGAAGAATTTGTTGTTGGATGATTGGGATTTCAGTGTGCTAAAAAGGTTATCGAGGGTTTTTGAGTAAATCCCAATTGGGTCTTGAAATTTTTTGTTTACACAGCCTTTGAAGATTAAATTTGTGTTGTCAGGGAGTATTTTGTTTGCTCCTTAAATGAACAAATCTAGGGAATTAACAGGTTATGCATTTTTTGTTTTAATATTTATTTATCCTTTTCCCCACTTCTGTTGTGCAGCTGAAATTGTTGATTGCCGGAGTCAATTTTAACAACTTTTGTTCGTTGTATTGGAGGAGGTATAACTTCAATTTCCACGTGGCTTCAGTTTCTTTACCTTATTCTATTGACTTTCATTTTATATGGACTTAATGATATGTGGAGATGGTATTGAATCACCATAGAGGGAACAAAAAGCATATTTTCGTATTGCTTTAACTGGTGCACTTCTCCTATCTAATAAGAAATCTGAAATAAATGTCATTTAACCTACTAGATATAAGGTATACCTGTGATTCACATGGGTTAGAATGCTAGTGTTTTTCCAAACTGCGACGTAATTTACCAATCCGAATTAAGGTCATTCAGTCTTTCCCTGTCTCTATTTCATAATTTGTTATGCTCATGAACTGTTTGACAAAATATCTCTTTGTGACGGATCGAGGAAGGAGAAAATTTATAAGGGGAGTATTCGAGTAATTAATGTAAGGTGCACACCATTATTTTTGATTGATTATAAGTTGTTGTGCAGGGATGGAGGAGGTTGCTATGGTTTTAATCGGTCGGGGAAGATGAAGATGTGTTTTGTCTGTTTCTTTTCTTTTTCTTTTTTATTTAAATAATGATACTTTGGCTTTAATTTGTGTTTACGAATGTTTCAAAATTTTATTTTATTTTGTTAAGCAACCATATAATTTAATTATTTTTTATTATAAAAAAAGTGGACTCTGATGTCCACGTCATCATAGATGTTAGCCACCTAAGCAATCGTTAATTTTTTTAGACGGAAAGTTATAAAATGGCCATTTTGTAATTTTTTTTTGAGTATAGTAATGCGTTTGTAACAAAAAAAAAACTAGGTAACCACAATAAAAATAGAGTCCTAATAGAGTGATCAAAAAGTCAATTACCCTGAAATAAGACAAAGCTAACAGCTATTCACTGTCAGATCTCCAGTTGTGACAAAGACACGAGACTGAATCCTGGCTTCATTTGGGGTGTCAAGTATTGGGGGAGGATAAGGAGTAGACCTTCAAACACAAAATTAGCACATGCCACACATATAGTGGACTCGAATTAAAATTTTATGATTTTCATTAATTTTAAGACTAGTATGAGAAAAATGTAAAAGCCGGTAAAAGCCACGCAAAATGTGATGAAATGATCATCCATGCAGGGAGTTTAAAAGAATCTTCCCCCACAAAATTTGATTGGATGGGTGAAATAAAGTAGCTTTTGAAGTATCACTAAGCAAATAATAATTTCATAACAGTGACAAGCCACCAGATAGTTAAACATAACTAAAAATGGAAATGGGGTAGGCCTATATTTCTTGGTTTTAATAGGACTCTTTACAAGCGTTGTTTCTATCTACTATTATCTAAAAATAATCAAGTTATTAATGATTGGACGAAACCAAGAAATAACTCCTCACGTGCGAAATTATAGAAGATCTCCTTTCAAATCAAACAATTCTATCGAATTGAGTATGATTGTATGTGTGATAGCATCTACTATACCAAGAATATCAATGAACCCGATTATTGCAATTGCTCAGGATACCCTTTTTTAGCTTCTAAGATCTATTTCTTAGTTCAAAATTCCTCTTACTAACTGGAATCAAAGAATTAGTAGATATGTTCCTAATGATCAGAGAAACATATCCTTTGTCACTAACTCGTACAAATGCTACTCATCAGTTCTGAAGTGAATATTTTGTAAATGGTTTATTATCTACGTCATGGATGTAATATTATATAAAATTTGTTATCTGATGGTATTAGGAACTATTTAGAACTTTCTTGTCACCCTAAGATGGCGAAGTTTCACAATTGACTGGATCAAATTTGTAATCTACTTATCTACGGGTTGTTATAAAAGGAAACCAGAAAGCATCGAAAGGATTGCATATGGAAGATGGAACGCAATCAAAGGAAAGTGATTCCAAACAAAAAGGAAAATAAATAAGTTAAAAATGGAACTTACAGAATGGCAGGTGCTTTTAGGAATGCACGAGCTAGTGCCACTCGCTGCTTCTCACCACCACTTAACTGCAGGAGAAACAATGAATAACCACATACCAAATTATACTGGTACACTGATACCATTGTAATAACTGATATAGAAGTTGAATCTATACGCTTCAACCAATAGTTCCAGAACAATAAAAGACAAAAAGCAAATAGACATTTCTATGTCCGGTGATAAATGATAATACTGACCAAATTAACAAGTAATCAAAAACTAATACAAATCAAAGGAAGGCACCTACTGCTTCAGGTGTGAGCAAAAATATATCATATGAACTCGTGACTTCATGCCCCCAAAATCAAGACACGGAGTCATTGATAGGGACAAAGAAAATTCAGATTATAAGCAATATGATTAATTGGTAGACTAAACTCAGAAAACCGTAAACTGAGCTGCACTACAATGCTATTACAATCGGCACCCTTGTGGTCCAACCAGAAATTACAGAAAAACGAGCTTCTAAAAGAAGTGAAATCACTTGCCTTAAGCCCTCGCTCCCCTACCACTGTAGAATACTTTTCAGGGAAGTTCATGATTGTCTCATGAATGGCAGCACGCCGAGCAGCATCATACACCTAAAACATAATAAAATACGGAAAGTTAACAGCGCAGGATTTGCTGAAGCTTAGATGCATAAGTGACACTAAATTCGACTTGAACCTCCACATGTGTTGCTGAAAGACGACCGTAATGAATGTTGTGAAATATTGTATCATTGAACAGTACCTGCACATGAAGTTCAAGTAGCTCTTGTATCATTAACAAGAAGAGTAAAATAGGTAACAGATGAAAACCTCCAATAGAAAGATAATAGGGAAAGCAGTGAACAGCTATTAACCAAAATTTTGGCCAACTCACAGTATCCTGAGGAACAACACCAATAGATTTCCGGAGATTCTCAAGAGTCACCTTCCGAATATCTTGACCATCTATCCTTACCTGCCATTTATTGCAATGTTACTGGCAAAGCAAAAGAAAGAGAGAGGGAAAAAAAAGAACTAGCTCAATGGAGAATGATGAGAAAATAATTACAAATATGCTCATGAACTCCACACAAAGGAAAATTTGTCCTCCCACCTCTCCTTGAGAAAAAATCAAAGATGACTTAAGACCACAAACTGAACCTGAAACATAGAAAACTACTTTCTCCTAAAACCTTCCAATTACATTCCTGGGTAATGGACCTAATAGATTGAATGAAGAAAAATACCCTAGCTTTGAGCGACTCAAACTGATTCAGTCCTGTTTCCAATTACCCAAGTGGCAAAAGAGAACAAGTCATCACCAAAATGTATACCAGTGAAAGAGGAGAGCACAACCATGTGCATCAGGGGGTGCCTCATAATGCAGAAGAAGGTTATCTGATTCTGCTGATTATGCATTCCTTGCAGATGCAGCACTAACTCCTAAACAATGTCCCCTTTGTAAATCAGTTGCCAATTTGGTGATAGCTTGCAGGAGGAAAAAAAGACATATCCTCAAATGGGACAGCGAATGCCATTTGTAGAGCAGATAGTACAAGAGACCTGGAAATGTCCCAGACTACCCTACCCCCCCCCCCCCCTTCCTTCCATTTTTCCATTTCAAGTCAAACCAAATTCATGACTTAGCAATCCTATAAAAAAATCTTTCCATTGACCCTTCTTTCTGAACATCTTAATTTACACAATGTGAGAAGAGTAATTATCATTCAGATATTGCAGCAATATCAAATACAGCACTACTATTTATGATAAACTATGGCACAGATATATTTAGAAATCAGAACCCAAACACTAGACTAAAAACTCAATTTTGCCACAAGATATAGCTGGTAAGACAGTACCGTAATAGAATTTTATAACCATGACCTTATCAAATCACTTACAATCCCAGAATAAGGGTCGAAAAACCTGAAGATCAATCTAAGAATGGTTGATTTACCTGCACATAAGTACAATATATATATAAGTTACTCTTTTACAAATGGGATTTATCAAAAAAATAAAAAATATTTATACACACACACGGGCACATCATGAACACGTTTTGGGTTGTAATAGTTAAGGAACGAAATCATAATCTAGCACAATACAATACATCACTCTTGCATGCATGGGCAGCTGTCGGTTATTTAAAGAGTCATTGTCAGACTTAATTTAGATGAGTAGATTCATAAACAACAATATGTATAATGTTAAAAACATCTGACTATCAGCAGCTAATTAGTTCCATAGTTATACATGGATCTCCACGGGGGATGCATGCCTGAAAAATTGCAATGCAAGGAAGTGGCCAATATGATAATAAAGAAAATTTGATCTCCAACACACGATAACAAAGAATGATCATCGACACCTAGTGGGACAATTGCCACTCTCAAATCAAGCCTTAAGAACAATATACAAACTTTCTCAACCACTTCTACATAAAATATCAAGACTTTCTAACCATACTCTAAACTCTTCCAAAGAAACTTGGTACTGATGTGTGGATAAATACAATACACTGCCAGAGAAATGAGTGGAGAACAGTCCAACAATGTACAAGGTCTCCTTTCCTTTATCTTTTTCTTTTTACAGATGTGTGGAATGTGTTTGCCTATGCAATTGTATAGACTGTGACCACCGATTCATTACTAAATCCCCCTCTAAGAACTTGATTCACTTTGTAGCTTTCCAGAGGAACCAATATTAAAAAGGTCAAAATATTCAATATTTTTTCCAGATAACTCATAGCAGTCCATACAGTTTGTAATTAACTTTATCCTTCTGTCCCAAAAGCACAATAATCAGATTTTCAAGTTTGAATAATCATTCAATGTTGGAAATTAGAACTGAAATAGGAAGATAAATATGTGGTTTCGATCCAACGCATAGAATGCACGCGAGTCACAAGATTAAGGAAGACCTTTGCCTTTCAATAGAAACCAAATGAATTTCAAGCTCTAGAGCTAGAAATCTTCACTCACTGAGATTACTAGCTCCATTCTGAATTATTTTAGAGCCTCTACTCTGTTTGAGTAGAAAATTCTTAACCACCCAAAACCTACCACATATCCTCTTATCTCCATAGTCAAATGTGATTGCATAAATCGTTTTAACCAAAAATTTCCAAGTTCCCACCTACGCTTGATCATGTTTAAACAGCATATTAGATTATATATATAGATCAACACTCCTTTTGTAACACCACAATCCCACATCAATACATGTGGTATAATTTGATATATAGAATATTCCAAACTACTATTAATATTTTATTCAATCGTGATCTTTTGGGTAAGTCTATGGCGGGTTAACCCAAGAAGATACTATTGAGACAGTTGATTGGGCCTCGTACATTATGATTTGATTCGGACTCGAGATTTGACTCGAATGGTTATATATGGTATTAGAGACGACTCTTGAAAGCTCGGGTCGGAATCCAATCGAATTGTCGGAGGTGGGGACACGAAAACGGTTGATATTATCCCACAATGGACAAAAGGACACAGGTGAGGATGACGAGAAGGCCACTAGTATTATCCGACAATAGCTAGAGAGGCACAGATTCTAGGTTGTGTGGCTATAATGTTCGGAGACATCAAGTATTTAAGTGAGCGAGTTTGTAACAGTCAAGTCCTACATTGAAACATGTGGGATAATTTGATGTGCATATAAAGTTCCAAGCTATTAATAATAGTACCTTTAGTCAGGACATTTCGAGTGAGTCTACAGTAGGCAAAGATGACCCAAGAAAATACTATTAAGACATTGGATTGGAACATGTATGTTATGATTTGATTCAGAATCAGGATTTTGACCCAAGTTATTGCACCTTGGTTTGGAATATGTTTGGTACTTGGACAATGAGGGGGAGGAAAGTGATGAAGAGGGCTACAAGGCAAAAATCGTCTGTGCAGAATTTTTGGATCGTTTTGACTGTCAAAAGTCAAAACGAACACCTTTTGGAATATGACCCAGATTCATATTTGGACTATATTTGATAACAGGCTTTGATATGGGAAAAAGATTTATTGTAGAAATTGGTCAGAACTTTCATTTTTATTGTTATTTCCTTCAACCATGCTCACCCTATATTAAGGGTTGTTTGTTTCTTTATGTTTTTTCTTCTCCTAGTGGATTCTAGGATACATTTACTAGAATGATATCTAGTCTTGCTTTTGAACTGTGTCAGAAAGGAAAAAATAGAAAAAGAAAAATACATTGGGGAAAAAAATTATCTTAAATAACATAAGTTTGCTTATTTATACTACGAAAAGAATCTAACATAAAATATAATGTAGTTCAATGAATGGCTAATAAAGCTATAATAAATTTTATATTATGTCTCCTGTGTCTTTCTTTTCCCAACAGTTTTCTAGGTTCCAAACATAGCCTTAGGCTGATTCACTTAATACAATGGCTTCTCAAAAACCTATTACTGCACCAATGCCTTTTGCAGGGCAAACAGCTCAGCTCATGCCATCTGTAAATAACTCATGTTTTCCATTATGGTTTTTATGCCCAAACTGATACTAATATAATTGTTACTTGATATAAAACAAACCATTTTCTTCGCTATATTCTTTAATACTGATAGCGATTTTTTCTTTTATCATTTTTCTTTTTAAATAAATTACTGGTAGCAATTGTTAGAATATTTAACCAAATTTAGTAATTGAACCCTTATGATGTCCCCCGATATTCTGAGTCTTAACTTTCTTTTATGTTTTATAAACCTTTTCCGTACAAAGGAGGAGCATTCCAATCATAATGTTCTTTACTAGTTCAGTAAAGATACTTTTCAAGTTTGAACTTCATCCTTACAGTATTTTGAAATTACATATGCATTGATCACATGCTCATAGAAGATGAAGAAAAAGGTATATGATGATTATGATCTCAGTTCAGAGAAGATCAAAAGATAAAAAATATAAAATAATAATGTTTAAACTACTCATTATGTATAGCCTTACATACAGATCATCATTCCTTCAGGGAAACTAGGACATGCTAAACATAATTGCTTCTGAAACCCCAATTCAGGGCCAACTGCCCACATCAGGTCATCCTAACATGAACACATCCCTCACTATGGTTTTCATGCTTAAGCATAAATTTTTTATAGGTATACTTGAAATATAAACCACCCATATTCTTTGTGAAGGTTCTTATTCCTTATCATGTGTTTACAGTTTACTCACTAGTTACAATTGTTAGAACATTTTAACCAAATTAAGTTATGCAAGCCACATGATGTTCGCCCATTCTGAATTTTAATTTTCTGTTTCTAACTTTCTATACAATAAACATGTTGCATTCAGACAAAAAGTAACATTTTTAATGTTCTTTACTCCAGTAAAGATTATTTACAAATTCAACTCAATGAAAAAAATAGATTATTTACAAAATGATTATTTATAAGTAAAAAATAGAAAAAAACTTTACACTTGATCTAAGTGATACATAACATACTTCAATACATGTATGGATTCAACACATGCTGATAGAGGACATGAAAATAATATAAGATCTCAGTTTGGAGAATGGCAAAAGACAAAACTGAAACATGAATCAGTCAGGAAGTTTGCATCACCATTAACTTGCAAATGAAAATGAGAGGCTATGAGTTAAAGTATCATGCTACATCAGAAACCATACCACTGCCACTAGTTCCAACAATAGCCACACTTTTCCCGGCTGGTACAACAAAAGATATCCCATCAAGAATCTTTCTTTCTGGGAGATAACTATGGTAAGTTGAACAAAGAATATGCATCAGTGTGTAAGAATTGACAAATCCATTAAAATAGTACAATATTGAATGAATAAACTAATTCATGATATAAATCAACTAAACATTCTCAATTCAAATTATTAACCAAAGATGGGAACAACCCATAAATATGCACTACTAACAAAACAGAATAATAGGAAAAAAGTTCCAAGTGCAACAACACAAAAGCCATTGAATTCACAGAAGTGAAAATATTATATGAACAACATCTCTATATAGTTTCAGGTACTTAAAAAGAAACAAAAAGTATTTATTGCCTAGTTGCTACTTTAAAGTTACGAGCCAAGGAACCAGGTAGAACCAGCAGAGCATTAGCTAAAGCTCAAAAATAATCTTAGAATAATGCTGGAAAATACTCGACAGACAAATTAAATAACAGAGCAAGTAATGGTAGAAAACTAATAAAAATAATATCAAAGATGTATGTGCTGATATAATATGATCCAGACCCACGTCTAGATAGTTTGTCATATGTGTCCGCAAATAAATATTAACATTTGCTGAATGAAAATTCAACATATTTTGAACTCTTGAAGTTAAAATAAGTACAAACAACTTGTAGTTTGTTGATAATCACAGACAGCTAGTTCTTGTTTCATGAAATAAAAGCATTTAAAGGAAATGCCTGATAAAAAGCTACTTAGATCCATTACGAGGTCAAAAAGATAAGAGGTTGAAGAGCAAAATGAAGTAAGATGTGTCGTAACACAGAGAAGAAGAGGCACCACTGATGCTTATCTAAAAATAAACAAAAAAATTGTCACCAAAAGGTTATAAAATACTTATAGAAAAGGTAATGGTTATATATACCATGAACAAAGTTGTTATGGCGTCGCCTAGGCGTCCAGGCGATGGAAAACTGACACGGCGATGGACGCCTCGAGTTGGAGCTGCTAAGGCGTGCACCTTGACATCTCGGCGTCTTAAGGCATCGCCTAGGCACTGCCAAGGTGCACGCCTTAGCAGCTCTGGCCCAACCAAAGTATTTTACAGTTCTGACCAATTAATCCATGACCTATCGATTAAAAACCCACGACCCATCGATTAAAAACCAGGGAGAAAAGAAATAAAACCCTAAAAAACTTATCAGTAATCGGATTCGACACATCTTTGTACTGGAGACTCAATCGCGACTTCTTTAGAGTGGATTGTGGCTTCTTCGAGCTTCGGCGACTCCATTTCCTAGCCCCATCACAGCTCAACCACCATCACAGTCCATCGGAAGTTCGAAACCCAGCAACTGAGTCAACCTATAATTGGCGGCAACTGTGAGAAGCAACCAAGAGAGAGAGGTTGTGCGACCCTTCCAACGAGGCTGCGCGACCCTTCCGGTGAGGCTGCGGTGCTACGCGACTCTAATCGGCACTTCTTCAACAGGTATTTCTTGATTTCTTCTTCTTCTTTTTTCCCTCCCTTTTCTACCCAGCTGCTGCATCTTTTTGTTTTTTTCAGTGCGTAGTGAAACTGTGCTAGCGTTGAGTGTTATATATAAAAAACTGCTTAGTTTTTTTTTTGTTCCTTATGCTTGTTATGTATGTATATATATATATATATATATATATATATATATATATATATTATAAACTTATTACTTATCCTTTATATATATACTCCTTTATGTTGACACTGGTTATATATAAATAAATTCTCTTATGGAACAAAAAAAGAGACAACTTTAATTTAAGAGTCTTATAGGCATATATATATATATATATATATATATATATATATATATATATATATATAATATAATAAATTTATATGATAAATTTATATGTATATAATATTTATATATATAATAAATTTTATATATATATATATATAAGTTGCAAGTTTTAACCAGTTTATTAAACCATAAACTGAACTGATATTTTGATGAATAGTTTGTTATTTTGGATCAATTTTGTCTTATATTTTTGATGTGATTGTATTTTATTTTGGATTGTTATTACTAAGTATTTACATAATTGTGTTTTTAATATTATTCCATAGTGTTATGTTTTGGGTTTTAATGTATATGAAATTTTATTCCCAATATATTTGTTAAGTAATATAAATAATATATAAATTACACATTGTAAACGACTTATCACCATACGGACGCCACGACGGTCGCCTAGGCGTCCAGGAAGTCGGTTACCGCCGTGACAACTATGACCATGAATGGGAGGAATCCTACTAACTCTGTGAATGCTAGAAGACAATATTATTTCATATCATAATGTGTACAATAAAGATCCTTTAGAAGCTAAATATGGAAAGTAAATCATAGTGATCAATAATTACCGTTAATCATGTTTCTAGAATAATCCTACCACTAATAGCTCCTAATCAAATCAATCATAGAATCCTAGAATCCTCTAGATTAATCTAACACTCCCCCTAAGCTGCTTGTTACAAATATAACGGATTCTAGTAGCCCCTAAAGCTTTAGTAAACACATCCGTAAGTTGATCATCAGTTTCACATGACTTGTAAAAATAATCCATTCTTGTATTTTCTTTCGAACAAAATGGCAATCAACCTCGATGTGTTTAGTTCTCTCGTGGAACAACGGATTAGAAGCAATGTAGAGAGCAATTGCATTATCACACCAAAGTTGCATAGGAACTATATTGTTGAAACCATTAACAAATGCTTCAACCATATTAATTCACAAAAGACATGAGCCATTGCTCGATATTAAAACAGCCCGGATTAAATCCCGAGTCTGGAACAAATCTCGAGTCAAATCCTAAGTCCGAATTGAATCAAATACATCCAAATAAGGCCATAAACCACTGGCCCAATAGTATCTTCTTGGGTCATCTTAATCCACCACAGGCTCACCAAAAAGGTCATGACTTGAAGGTACTATTGTTAGTAACTTAATTCCTTATATACATGTAAACTTTTCCCTTATCTTTCGATGTGGGACTGAGGTGTTACAAACTCCCCCAGTTAAATTTCTGACATCCTCGTCAGAACCGATCACACAAACGGTCCAAAGATCTTTGCCTCTCTAGCCATTGTGGGATAATACCGACTGACTTAGTATCCCCACCTTCGGCAACTCAATCAGATGATCCGACTAGAGCTTTCGAGAGTCGGCTTTGATATCATAAGAAACAACTCGGGTTAAATCCCGAATCAGGAACAAATCTCGAGTCAAATCTCAAGTCCGAATCGAATCAAATTCATCCAAATAAAGCCTTAAATCACTGGCCCAATAGTATCTTCTTGGGTCATCTTAGCCCACCACAAGCTCACCCAAAAAGTCATGACTGAAGGTACTATTGTTAGTAACTCAATTCCTCATATACATACAAACTTTTTCCCTTATCTTTCGATGTGAGATTGGAGTGTTATAGATATTCTGATTTTGCACTAGATCGAGACACAACATTCTGTTTCTTACTTTTCCACGATACAAGATTACCTCCAACAAAGACACAATATCATGTAGTAGAAATCTTATCAGTTGGACTCCCTGCCCAGTCAGCATCACAAAATCCTTCTACTTTCATGTTATTATGATCTCTAAATATTAATCCGCGGCCTAGAGCACTTTTATGATCTCCCCCTTCTGTTGTTAGTTTCTGGCTTGTGTCCATAGGTGTGTTAACTGGCTTTGATCCAAGCAAACCTGTTTCTTCTAGCAAGTCTAGAACATATTTACGTTGTGAAAGGAAAATACCTTTACTAGATTGAGATATGGCAACATACTCTTCTGGAGTCATAGTAATTGTCTTCTCCCCTGAAGATGTGGGTATAGAAGATTATACTCTCGTATCCGAACAAGCAACTGCATTTGCAAATCGTGGCTGCCCCTGATTACGAAGATGGCGACAAAATCGTTGAATGTGTCCAGACTCTCCACAATGATAACAAATTCTACTAGGATTGATATCATCAAAAATTTGATCTCGACCACTAATCTGGCTACTCCCCCTACCTACAAAATTACCTACGCGACCTCGGCCACCTAAGCGACCTCCAAAACGACCGCCACGCATACTCTCATAATTAATCCGCACCTCGCCCATGCAAAACCACAAGTGCAGATTTGTCAAATGAACCAACTGTATGAGTTTCACAGGAAACGCATAAAGCACGAGCAAAACAAAGATTTTATATCTTTGTGGAGAACTGGGGGGGGGGCTGAATTTATATCTTTGTGGTGGGGCTGATTTTGATTTTGCAAATATTAAATTATTGAAAACAAAGATTAATAAAATAGGTTGGGACTTCGGAGTTAGGAAGTCAGGATGCTTCCACTAAATTAAAAGCCAACTCTTCATCTTCAGGTTAAGACTTCCTGACTTAGGAATATATTTTATCCTTGCTAATACATAAAGGTTAATTAAATATATAAAGAGCAGTTAGTCACCTAGGTCAGTACATTTAATATGTTATGTGAATTGTGATTATACTCTAAAGTTTAGACGGTACAAAATTATGTTAGAGGTGATTCAACTTTAATAAGTTAAATTTATTATTTACTTTTTTCGGTACAATTTACAAAGTGTAAACACTATCTATTAATTTCAACGTCGAGTGTGAATGACTGAATGGTTACTACTTACTAAACTAGTAATATACTAATACATTCACAAGTAAAAGTAAAAATATATCCATTGTCTCTTATATTTTTTTGTTTGATCGTATTGTTAGAAACTAGAAAACAAAATAACGGAAAGTTCGGGAACCGATAGTTATGATATAACTAAGGACCCTAAAAGAAAAAGTTAAATCAAACTATTCAGGTTGGAAATATGGATATTGGTCGGATATAAATAATAAGGATGTCGTGCAATATATACTTTGCGGGAATAAATGTCATTCGGGCATCAAGAGGCTCAAGCAACATCTAGCTAAAAATTTTGAAATTGTAGCGAAGTGCCCTAAAATATCAACAAAAATTATGAGGTCGATGCAAGCGGCTTTGAATAGTAAAAAGAGGAACAAATCAGTTGAGCTAGATGATGATGATGATATAAAAGTGCAAGAAGAACAATCATTTGCTCCTCCAAGCATGGCATCCAATGCATCCTCGAACATTATCCCAAGTTCTGGAACCGCTTTCAAAAAGAAGAAAGCTACTTTTCATTTCCAAAAGCTACAACCAAAAGTTCCGGCAAGGACGATTAAAACACTTCTAAGGAAAACTCTCGAAAAAGTTGTAGAGAGGAGACATAGCAAGCGTTTGAGCCAAACGACTATTGAAAATAGTTTGAGGACACTAGATGAAAAGGAGAAAGTCCATACGCACATTGCCAACTTTTTCTACGAGTGTAGCATACCATTTAATGTTGCAAATGCAAGGAGCTTCGAGGTAATGATCGAATCCATAGAACATGATTCGGTTTAAAGCCTCTAACATATCATGAGTTAAGGGTTTCATTACTTGAGAAGGCAAAGAAGGAAATCGATGAGTTAAAGGTGCAACATGAAGTTTATTAGAAGCAATATGGATGCACACTCATGTCCAATGGTTGGACAAATAGGAGGGGAAGGCACTTGTTGAATTTCCTTGTTAATAGTCCAAAGGGGACTTACTTCATAGGTTTTGTTGATGCCTCCAGTCAATCGCAAGATACCACAATGTTGGCAAATCTCCTTGATAGTAAGATTGAGGAAATTGGCCAAGAGTATATTGTTCAGGTGGTCACGGACAATACTTCTAATTACAAGGCAGCACGACATACATTAATGGAGAAGAGGCCTACACTGCTTTGGACACCTTGTGTCCCTTATTGCCTAGACCTTGTGTTAGAGGACATAGGCAAGCTAAAGCAATTCTAACCCACAATCACAAATGCAAAAAGAATCACAACATTCATTTACATGCATGGTCGTCTTCTTGATGTGACAAGGGAAATAACAAATGGGAGGGATCTTGTGAGACCTGGAGTTACTAGATTTGCTACAGCTTTCCTCAGCTTGCAGATTTTGTACAAGAGATGCATCGAGGCATTTGTTTATAAGCGAAGATTGGACAAAATCTAAGTTGTCGGCTACCGAAGCGGGAAAAAAAGTATGTGATACTGTAATTTCAATTACATTTTGACATTATGTTGAGGATTGCATTAGGGCGTCATAGACACTTTTGTAGCCTTGAGGATTGTTGATGGTGATGAGGATCTGGCTATGCTAGAAGTTTTCGCTGCGATGGAGTGTGCGAAGAAAAAAATCAAAGATTCATTTGATAACAAACAAAGACCTTACAACAAAGTGATTGATATTGTTGAGCGACGATAGGAAAACCAAATGGAACTAAAATTATATGGGGCTACGTTGTTTCTCAATCCGGATAAGTACTTTGATATCAAAGAGAACGTTTGGAGTTATCATGCACTCTACAAGAAGACTCCATGACATTCTTGCAAAGATAGTGCCCGAGCAATTTACCTGATAACTATGATGTTTCTCGATATACTTTTGCAAGAGAAATGGCGATTAGGCAAAAAAATTAAAGAATCCTCATAAGTATATTGAAATATATATAAAGATATAAAATATAAATCATAATTATATACATACTTCTTTTTCCTCCTAAAAATATTTACATTTCTTTTAAATGTTTGATAGTTGATTGTGATGCGCTTTTGGAGGGCGGGATATTGAGCTTACAAAGTTTGCAAAAAGAATTTTAGGCATTTGTTGTTCTTCCAGTTGTGAGGGCAATTGGAGTACATTTGAGATTGTAAGTATTTTCTATTGTTGGTTCGAAAGTAATGAGGCATTACTACTACTAACAATTTTTAATATAATTAAAATTTTATCATTAATATTACTATTTTTTGTTTTATTTATTTTAGATTCATACGACGAACAGGAATAAATTGGAACACAATCGACCGAGTGACTTGGTGTATGTCCAATACAATCGAAAGATCGTTTCAAGGTTTCAAAAGAGGCGTGAACTTGGAAAAAATTGGGAAAAAGCACATTTACCCCACTGTGGTCGTCGTGTTTTAAGCAATTAGTCATTGTAGTTTAAAAAAATTCAATTGGCCCACTGTGTTTTTTAAAAATTGTTAATCAAACCGTTCCGTCCAATTTTACTCACGGACGTTAAAAAATTGGACGAATTTTCCTACATGACTTTTGAAAAAAAAAATAAGTTATTTCCTACGTGGCAAGCCAGTCAGCCAAATTCCTAATACTTGAAAATTGGAAAAAAGCACCTGGAATCCGTCAATCCAACACCACCAGTCGCCTACCCAAAGCCATAGAATCCCGCCAGAACCTAGAATTAAACTGGTGATTGACGAACTCATAGCATCAGAAATCCAATACCCAACAGCCGATTAACCAAACAATTTCATATTAAATCCACAACATAGCTAGAAACCGGCGATGGAACCGATAGAACCAACAATGAACAACATCCTTAACTAATCAATTAAAGATAAGCAATAATAAAATAATAAACCAGTTCGGAAGCACACAACCACCTAGATCTGAGCATGAAGATAAAACAATTGGCAAACATAAAACTCAGACTGGGGAGAGCACGGGTAACAAAGGACCCCAAATCCCAAATCAAACCAACATCAAAACAAACATCAAGATCCAAACCCCCCAGACCAAACACCACATCAAATCATATCTCCCATCCAGAACCAAAGAAAATTTAAGCCCCTACTAATCTGGCAGTGAAAAACCCACGATCAAGAAACCCTCGGACTTGGCACAGAAGATCGGAAAGGAGACATTCAGACTGGTCCTCATCTCTACCTACATATTATAAATATTTAGGTAAAGAAAAAGAAAAAAAATAAAACATAAAAGTATTTTTATTTTTATTTTTAAACTAAAACATAAATATTATAAATATTATAATATTAATTTTTATTAACATTATACATATTATAAATATTTAGGCAAAGAATAAGAAAGAAAATAAAACATAAAACATTTTTATTTTTAAAAAATTTACAAGTATTTTAAAACATAAGTATTTTTATTTTTATTTTTAAAATAAAACATACATATTATAAATATTATAATATTAATTTTTATTACTATTATACATATTATATATATTTAGGTAAAGAAAAAGAAAGAAAATAAATAAACATTATAATATTAATTTTTATTAATATTATACATATTATAAATATTTTCTACCTCATTTTTAGCATTTGCATACCATATCCACGTGTGTCTGATTATTTGATTCCACGTAAGAAATAAATAAACAGACATCCACTAAATTTGACGAAATGACCTAATTAAGCATATTTTTAAAACCATAGTGGGTCAATTGCATTTTTTTTAAAGTGCAGTGGCTCAATAGTTACAACTCGACGAACACCGACGAACACAATAGGGTATATGTGCTTTTTTCCAATTTTCAAGTATTAGGAATTTGGCTGACTGGCTTGCCACGTAGGAAATAACTTGTTTTATTATTATTTTTCAAAAGCCACGTAGGAAAATTGATCCAAATTTTTAACGTTCGCGAGTAAAATTGGACGGAATGGCTTGATTAACAATTTTTAAAAAATACAGTGGGCCAATTGAATTTTTTTAAACTACAGCAACTAATTGCTTAAAACACAACGACCACAATGGGGTAAATGTGCTTTTTCCCGAAAAAAATTTGATCCATTAGCTATTGATGACTTTGAATGGGGTAATGAATAGATAATAATGAGGCCGATGTCGTTCATCCTGGGGAGAATCTTACATGAATAATGTGGATCAAGCAACCGGTGCATCCAACACGCTTGAGGGTTGTAATCCTTCAAGAAGAGTTCGTGCTAATACTAGTGATAATGTCATTACGTACTCTCGACGTGGTGGTGGTTCAACTTCAAGGAAATCAAGGTTGATGGATTCCGACTCCGATGATGAAGTTAATGAAGAGAGAATTTCAAATGACGATGAAGATGTGGAAGATGATTTTGGAAACATACCTACGCCTTTGAATGAGTAGTTCTCGTGGAAGAGATAGAAATGATCTTATTCTTGATGAGTTTGCTTGAACGATGTTTAGAAACTAGTGTACAGTAGAACATCTATAAATTAATACAGTTGTGAATATAAATTTAATTACATTAAAATTATTGCATTTTATTGATGTTTATATCATACTTTTTTTTGTGCAATGTATCATACTTATTAAATTAATGTAATAATAGAATTCATTGTAAGTTACATTAATTATTTTTAATAATTAAATAATGTTTATTGTATACACTTTTTAAATTACATTCACATTTTATTTCAAAAAAAAATTATATTCACATTAAGTTTAATTAATTTGTATATATAAGTTCATTGTACTAGAATTTAATACATTCCATGTATGATGATAAAGAGAACTATATAATCAACAAAAATTCTTCAAATCATACTCAACAATGGCTTCTCATCTAAAAGGTGTCCATAAATCCACCATGACATATCAAATATGCAAGGAATTATGCAAGTATAAGAGAGATCACCCTACATGTACTCAGAAAGATTTACAACAGTGGCTTGATGAATCATATTTTACAAGATTACCCTAGATATATTTGTAATTTAGAAGAATTATTAATTTATGATTTTGATGGGACCATATTTTTATATAAGGGTCTTTTTAAAAATTATTATATTATTATTTTATTGAAATTATTAATTCATGTCATTAGCCCAAGTCGGGACTGGGAAAAAATATTATTTTAGAGATTATTAATTTATCGAGTATTAATTTAAAAAGATTCTACTGTATAAAGTCTAGACATTATTTCGGCTTGCTATGTGGTGTTTTAATAGTTATTAGACTAGTAATATATGATGGTTGGTTGCAACTTTATTTTCTATGTGGTGTTTGTTGAATTTTTCATTTCTTCTACTAGTTTTTTATATCAAGTGTTTTATTTTTAGATTGTTATTGCCAAGTATTTACATAATTGTTCTTTTAATGTTATTTCGTAGTGTTATGTTTTGAATTTTAATGTATATGAAATTTTATTGCCAATATACTTATTAAGTAAAATAAATAATATATAAATTGCACATTATAAACCGACTTGTCGACATACGAACATCATGACGGTCGCCTTATCGTCTAGGCGTCCTGGTAGTCGGCTACCGCTATGACTCGTTGTGGCGATTCGAGGAATATAACACCTTTATAACACTCATGAACTGCCTAGAATCGGACGCATTTGATATTTGGCTCATAACAATATTGGAAACAGTAGATATCTTGCTCATATTAAATCTGTCTAAACATTTTCACACAATAAAAATACAATCACTGTAACGACCGAGAAAATCGAATTAATTGTAAAATAATTTTATTTAATTAAATAATGATTAAAATTATATTATATGTTATTATTATGTGTTAGTAAGATGAAGGTTGTTCTATAACCTAAATGTGTCGAAATATTGTAGTATTCTAGCTACGTGAAGGAATTAAAGTGTTTGAATTTTCAATACGAAAATAAAAGCTTTCCGAGAAATTTTTCGAAAAACACTATTCATACATTTCTGCTCGGGAATTATTTTTGAACTTCCGAAAAATACGTAACGATAGAATAATTAGGATGGAATACGTAATAATATTTCAGTTATGACAAACGCAGTTTTTCGGCTGCGTACTAAGTTGAAGAATGTTAAGGAAAGTAAAGATTGAATAAATGATGATCGTATGATAGCGAGTATTATACGAAACAATGAATATGAGTATGATACAATGTATTATACTAGTATATATGAAAGGTAGTATAACGTGTATGGTTATACGAACTAGTATACGTAAAGAGTACGAGGATTATAGGTTAAACGCTTTAATCCTATTGCAAGGGACTTGTAGTATTTGTGTAGGAATTTGGGCAAGCCCAAGTGCAAACTTGTTAAGGCCCAAAGATTAATAATGCAAACCCAACGTTAGGCCCAAAATAATTAAACTTAAGCCCAAACTAAGAACCGGACCCGTGGATCGAACCAATGGGTCAACGGGTAAGAAAACCCATGGGGCAACCCATGTGGGCACCATAGGTGAGTCATGGCTGGTCATGTGTGGTGGCCAAGCAAAGGATAAGATGAGTAGTTAGCAAGAAATGAATAGTAAGGAGGTGGGATGACATCTTTACCAAATTACCCTCACCTTGGAATTTCT
Organism: Panax notoginseng; assembly: GCA_016801055.1. Lineage (NCBI taxonomy): Eukaryota > Viridiplantae > Streptophyta > Magnoliopsida > Apiales > Araliaceae > Panax > Panax notoginseng. Next base: position 229,294,666 of record CM029015.1, on the reverse strand, counting down.
ATAAATAGAAGAGGTTGTTAGTTCATTTTTGCCTTGTTCATTTCACCCACAATTTAGCATAAGCATATAGAGAGAAAAGTAAGAGCTAGAGTATTGCTATATCAAGAAAAAAAGAAGAAGAATCAAGTTAAGAACTTCAAAGGTAATGAATCCTAAACCATGATTCTCCATCTCTTCAATTATAGTTTGATACAGAAGTGATGATTGGTGGAGTATGTATCATAAGAAATGATAAGGATGGCTAATTAATGGACTAAAACCTTAATAAGTCATGTTGCAAGGAAAATCATAATTATGAAGTGATGAACTAATGAAGAACATGTATACAATTAAATGAAATATGTTTGGTTAGGATGTTAGAATGATGGAATGAATCCATTTTGAACGATGTAAAAATCTCAAGTAACGAAATTATGGCGAATTTTACGAGATTAGACGATAATCGTCGAAATCGTTAAATTCTCGGAATAAAAGTCAAAAGTCACCAATGAACTCGGAAACGTTGGTTTTCGATGGAGAATAGTCTAAATTTGCATTCTAGAGTTGCGGATTCGAAAATGATCAAATTCCGACTTAGAACGAATAAACGAACTTTGAACGTTCACGAACGTTTAACGTTTTCGTAATAATGAACTAATCGGTGAATTTCGAGTTAAAAGATTCGAAAATGTAAGATTTTCTAATAAAATCATAGAACATGTGATTTGTGAGCTAACGGCTTTTGAACGAGCCAATTCGGACTTATGATGAATAAGTTATGAGCCCGAAAAATTCACACCAGAAATCAAACTGTCAAAATTTCCTGAGGCTCAGGGCCGGCGCCGCAGCGCGGGCCAAGGAGGGAAAGTCAGCGCCAGGCCAACCCATCAAGCACTGCGAAGTGGCACCGCAGCGCGGCTGTTAGCAAAGGGACTCGCGCCGCAGCGCCGAGTCCGGGGCTAAGGTACTGTGAACTCGCGCCACAGCGCGAGCTGTATAAGGGAAGTTGGCGCCGCAACGTCAGCACTAGAGAAGAGGCAAAAAAGAATAGTAGAGCATGTAAAAGAAATGGTAGTTGATTAAAGAGAGAGTATAACTTTAATTAACTTGAAATAACATCCTTTAAGGATGAGTAAACCTTAAGAATGACAACTAAATGTTGACGAAAGATTTCTTAAACGTAAATATAAAGTAAATACGATAAACCGTAACAAACATTAACCAATCTAAGGAATGATTAGATTGAGAAGAAGGGTAAGATATACTAGTAACCATACGTGATTATATATGACCTAATGTGGTATGTTATGTGATCATGTATTGTAAAATCCTTAAAGACTTAAAAGAAAAGTGTGTTAAGTGTAGAAGACGCTGAAGGCAAGTATTCTGACCCTTGTCTATATTCTTTTGGACAAGCGTTGTAATTCATGTACCTTATGCATAAATTGACGTATAATGAAGTCGAAGCCAATTCCTTCGGCTAGACTTCAAATGTTTTATGGATTTTTTTATAATCTATCAAACTATTGTAAATGCTACTATCTTTTGCCAAACTGTTTTGATATTGATTTCAAAGAAATACTAAGTACGATAAACAAATGTTTTGTCGTCAAACGACAGGCACGTGAGGTTGCCAAAACTTAAATGTACATACGTTTAAAGAAAGTAGTGTTGTACAACATAGAGTACTATAGGCTGATCACCTAGATGTGCTCGTAAGATATATCGGACTTACGGACTTGGTGTCGGGTTGTCCTTTTCAAAGAATGAATGAAATACTCAAGGTCTTGGACCAAAAGTTTTGTTTAACTTATGTGGTTCATTGTTAAACGTTTTAAAGAAAAGATAAGTGCTATTTTGAATTATCGGTAGTACTTCATAACTATTGATTCAGTTATAGAAGATACGATTCATATGATTCAAACCTCTTGTTTAAATGAAATTGTCATACTTGTTGAGCTAGTTATGCTCACTCTTGCTTAAACCATATGAATGCAGTTAAGACTGAACGGACTGAAGGATCCGGTAAAAGAAAAAAGAAAGGCCAAGGCAGACAAATAGATTGTCTTTGTAATAGTATAGTATGAATGTTGTAATTATTTGATATTATGACAAAGAATACATGTAATGGTTATAAAGAACCTAGGAATGGTAATATTGTTTTGGAATATATAGAAGACATATTCACTCTTTTAAAGTATTTCAATTGAATGTATGTGTGAACTGTAGCACCGTGTAGCACCACCTGTCGGGTTGGAAGATACCCGAATTTGGGAGCGTCACAATCACGGCTGAATAGAACGACAAAACGACGAAACGACGGCAACAACCACATGCAAAACCCATCACAGACCCAACATATCCAAACTCAAAGTGAGCAACGAACTAATCATTTTCCGCCTCCACAAAAATAAAGAAACTCGAACATATATTTCGGAAGAGCACAAGAAATTAGAACTTACACGAGATGAACAGTGTCGGATACTGTTCACAATAAACAGTGTTGGACACTGTCATGATGAAAAGTATTTTTTTGGTTTGGAATAGAGAAAAAGAGGAGAACAATTTAGGAAACTATGGCTCTTGATACAATGTGAATGCTAGAAGACAATATTATTCTATTATGATATACACAATAGAGAGCCTTTATATAGGCCAAGTGTCAAAGTTAAATATGGAAAGTAAATCATAGTGATCAATGATTACCACTAATCACTCCTAATCAAATCAATCCTAGAATTCTCTAGATTAATCTAACACTTACAAACACACAAGATATGATGAGAGCTTTCAAATGGTGAAATCCTTCTCTATGTGAGTGACAACAGTGAGCAGTGAGCAGTGAGCGAGTATATAAACGGTCCATATACAATACAAATATATAATATAGAGTAATAATGAAGTAAATGCACAACAGTCATGACCAAATACAGTTGCTTTTAACCATGTGCATGAACCAATGGCACGACTACGATACGAAAAAGGAACAAAGGTATAAGTTCTCCATAAGAATATGCTCCATTGCATTGTAAAATTAGTATAAAGACAGAAAAAGTCACCTGAAGTGCACGTTATCAAATTCAATCCTCCCCCCATCTAACTTCAGAGGCTTTGCATCATCCTCATCTCTAATGTCAGCCCTCTCCTGCAAACATCGGTGAGAAAAATTAAATTATTCACGGGCGTATCAGTGAAAGAGCACAAGATATCACCTCAAGTTTTTCTCTTTATCAAGTTACCTAGACAAAAGTGGAAAACCAGCAAGAAGAATGAACCCATGCATCTGAATATATGATACTGAACTGCAAGAGAATGACAAATTTGGAAATTACCTCTAGTAACTGAAACATGGATTTCATGTCAACAAGACTTTGTACAGTCTCACGATATACACTACCAAGGAAGTTGAGTGGAAGAGACAGCTGGAAGAGGAGCCCATTTACCATAACCTATACATTTTCAAAGTTCATTATTATGATCACACTGAAGATCTGGAGATTAAAGAAGTATGCATATGAATTAGGAGTCTTACCAAATCTCCAACAGTCATCTCACCATTCATAATTCCATTTGAACACAACACCATGGCTGCCGACAGAGCTGTGCTAAATATAACATTTTGGCCAAAGTTCAATGAAGCAAGACTGCGTTGCGTTTTCAGAGCAGCATCTTCATATCCTGGAAGATGGCACAATTATCAGTAATCGAGTGAACTTGAAATATTTGAACACCACCAAAACAAAAACAAAAAAAGTAAAAATAACTTGTAAAACATAAAAAAGAGAGTTTACAAATAATACCGTACAACTTGACATTATTCATCATATGTCAAAACCTTACAAAGGAAGCAACAAATATAATGTTTTTGAAATCACATAATTGAAGTAATAATAACATGTGGGTCTAAACCACCTAGAGAACAGAAACATGGCAAGTCCACTCAATTTGGTGACTTCTGCATATATCAGCAGTTCAGGACATGGTTCTGTCTTTGCATTTTCAACACCAATAAGTCAATAACAATGAACTTCGCAAGCGAGTCACGGATACGTGTTCATTATTCAATAAAAAGTCAGACACTAGGACTACTCCAAACATCCAACTACATAAGGTCAAATACATGATTCTGTTTCCTAATTCAGCTTTTAACTTGAGTCACATTTAACAAATTTATAAATGAAGGACCTCAGCAAGGTTACGAGAAACTTACTCTTCAAAAATTCGTCATATTTCTCAGCTTCATACCCCTCATTGTTGAAATACTTTACAGTCTGAAAAGAAATCATAAGAGAAAACAATTACCAAAAAAGTAGCCGGATCCTTATATACCTTCTAGCAGGCATTCTTTTTACATAGAGAGAGAATTATCATTAAGGATACATTACAATCTCACCTCAAAATTAATAAGTGAATCGATTGCCTTTGTACTAGCATCGTTATCAGCTTTGTTCATTGCCTTCCTAAATTTAGTCCTCCACTACAGAAGACAGGCACAAAGAAACACATCAAGCAAAAAAAAAACAGCCACGATCTATTCAACAGAGTTAGACAAAGTAGATTTCCTTCCCTCCCCAGCTCCCCCAGACCGAAAGTTCAACTTGGAGAGATATGTTACCACAGATAGAGAGTCAAAACAGGGAAAATAATGAATAATTAGGTAGAAAAGAATACATAATGTACAAGGAAAAAGTAAGACGGTTTGTTTTTCCACCATAATACTGCCAATGGGGGAAATAGCCAAATTCTGAATGTCAAAGGAGCCTTTCCGTTTAAAGTACTAGCTTAGCTTGTTGAAATTAAAACGTTCTATCAGAAGAAAAGATAGTAGGAGGGATTGTAACAGACAATTTACCTGTGTCACAGTCAACGTGAAAATGACATATGCTGCAACTGACAGGGAAGTGATCCATGCAAATGGTGCTCCAAATTTGTATGCTAGAATACCTGATACCATGGATATCTGAAAGTAAACATGTCAAATCTGTCAAATTGAAACTTGCAAGACAAAAATCGTCTCAAGGATAGACTTAAAACAAATGTATAGCGCAGTATTTGAGGTAGACCAAGAAATGCCATATATCTAAAATATTTACCACTTTGCGGTATAACTGTTGTACTACATGTTTAGATAAAGTATAAGGGAAAAATCAAGGGAGTAGAGTTATACCTCTAAGATGGTCGGCACAACATTGAATACCATGGACGAAAGAATGAAATTAATAGCGCGGCTACCACGATCAATAATTCGATTTAAAGCACCTGTTTCTCGACTGTATACAGAACAGCCAATAAGAAAGAGTAGTTTAGCTATATAATAGAACCCACCCACCTAAATTACACCGTTTAAAATGAACTCCTGAAGTATTAGAACCAAAAATCAACTAAATGAATATGTGCCTGCTACACAAGCAACAATTAATAACAATGTGAAATATGATGAGTCTTGTGAAAAATCATGATTGTATCTCAAGCTAACGAGTGTAGTATACCATTTGAAAGAAATTTGTGTTGGTGTTTTTGAATTAATGTTAAATACATGAAGACAAATTCATGACATCACACAAAAATATATAATATACTTGGATGCAATTTCAGTATACATTTTATCATTTAATTCAACAATTCATTCTACATAAGCAAACAATACGTGTAACTGCAAAGTTTTTGTCCTCTTTATGCTGCTCCTGCATCAATCTGCATGTTCATTGAGACAAGCAAGACCCATGTATGCATGCAGTGTTCTAAAAATTCCCGCCTAAGCCCCGCCTAGGCGCTAGGCCCCCCTTGGCCCCCCGACTAGGCGCTAGACCCCCTTGACGCCTCACCTAGCCCAAGGTGGCAAAAAAATCCTTCCAGAAAATTAGGCGGGACCTAAGCATAGTCTAGGCGGAGAAGTTTTTTTATTTTAATAACTACCTTAACCAGATCTTGATATATTTATTTTTCTAATTATTTACCATATTCATAATACAGGTTGTAGCATATCAAATCACAACAAGAAGTGAACAATATCTCAAAATAGATAATTTTATTATAGTTGTAATTTTTTGAACTTGTACCAACTTCAAATTATATAAATGATGATGCATTTGTAATATTAAGTTTAATTCAATATAATTCTTAAATTTATGTTTAGTTTCTTAAGTTTTAATATTGAATTAAATTCTTGAAATTTTAAATTTTATTATTTAATAGCAATATTGTTTATGAATAAAACTAATACGTTAAAAATATGTTTAAACTTTGAACAATTGCATGTTTGTGTTTGAACTTTGACATTAGCAATATGGATAGGTGTTTGAACTTTAAGCAAAAGCCTTTATTAACTCTATTATAGATTGTTTTGCTTTATAGTATTGTTTTGTTTGGATAAATATAAGATAAAATATTAAAATTGGTTTAAAATAAAAAATCCCGCCAAGGGGGCCCTAGGCCGCCCGCCTAGCGCCTTTTAGAACATTGTATGCGTGTTATAGATTTGATAGCGTGCAATTGAAGCACATAAACTTGGAGGAGGTATAAAAACAAGTAAATCAGATTCATCAGAATGTTAGGCATTTACAAAGCTTCGTCATATGACCACCACTTCTTGGCAAGCAACCTTGGTTATTGCCAACAAACTACTGTGTTTTCATAATTTGTTTCAAGGTGAAAATGTCAGATACTCCCTCCGTCCCTATTTAAATGACTTTTTAGAGAAAGACACAAGAATTAAGATAATGATTGGAAAGCATTAAATATAGTACTCAATTGTCTATAATACCCTTAAATCATTAATTTATCATAGCACAAGAGTTTAAAGTACCAAAAAAATAGGTAGAGTAATGAGGGGTAATTTTGAAAAAATTGTCATTTATTCTCCTAGATTTGAACAAATGTCAATTAATTAGGGACAAATAAAAAACTCTACAACGTCATTTAAATAGGGACGGAGGGAGTAGCTTTTTATATGGTTCCAAGATGTGTGCTCATTATTTGCATTTTGCAATTTACTACACGAGACATCGGCTTCAAGCCTTCAACAAGGAATCAAACTTGCTAGGCTAACATGGTACATGCAAATGGAAAGACAGTACAGCTTTACAAATACAAAATCTTTCTCATGTCAATTAAATTGATGGGTAGCATGATGCAGAATTAATTCTTGGAGCTTGCTGACCCAATTCTAACTGATTCAATTATGTTGTACAGGAAATCAGCATAGATCAAACAAAAGAAGGGACAAAGTAAGACATACAGCATATGTCCCAAAAAAATAAAGCATATGGTCACTGAATAACATAATGATCATAAGCATATGGCTTTCCAGTACATGTTAATAAAAAGTAACAGCACCATAACATTCAAAATTAATTAATCAGAATGGTTCTCCAGAAATTACCTAAGGTGGTAGTGTAGGTCAAGTTCATGCAAATGTGAAAATACCTGCAAAAGTTAATGTGTATTATATAGATGTCAGGACTCGTAAATAAAACATTACTATCCAAATCAGTGGGAGGTAATATAAATCAAACACACTTACACATGACATAAATATTACTCAAAAATTAATATAAAGCAAATGCATACACGTAATTGTTTTGTATGGATTATTACTCTTGATGACAACTGAGCCTCTCTGGGATTATTGTTTTTAGAATCAAGCAGCAAACTTCAGATGTTTGGACAGCTTATGTGGTCGTCCAAATAATCAGATTCTAAAAACCAGGTTATGCAAAACAGCGAAGCACTTGATTTAGAACAACAGCAAAAAAATACCTAGGGTTTAGGTTCTGCCGACCTGCAACTAAACACAAAGATCTCTTGATTGTGACCAAGAGTATTTCCGCAGATAGGAAGATTGCTTGCAGCCGAATTTCAATTTTATAAACTCTCGATATCAAAAAGTAATAGTCTGTGATGAACTTGTAAATATCAAATCTCTATTTGAAGAGAAACAAAATTTTAGTTCTACTTAGGGTACAATTGAAATGCTAATGGACTAAAATACCTAACTAAATATTGAATTTTATCACTATAAAATCCCAAACTATGTAATATAAAAAGTTAATTACATTATTTTCTACTCAATCAATATAATAAAAATCCCCTAACAATATTGTTTTTAAATCTTCATTGCTCTAGACTTTTGATCCCCGTCATTTTCCCCTCCATATGAGAGAATATAACCCTGAATTTATAGTGCAGACGATTAAGAAGATAAGAAAAACTTTTCAAAAAAAAATCGACTTGCATGCATAGCGGCAGCAACTGGAACAAACTCCTAGAAAAATAACAGCTGTGACAACGGACGATCTGCAACGAAGATCTTAGTTATTAAAACTAGCAAAAGCAACACTTTGTCAACATATGATGTCAAACCAAAAGGCTCAAAAGTCAAGACAACCCTAATAAGGTGACCTATCCTACAAAACTGGACCAAGACTAGTATGATGGTGAGGAATGAAGTAGGGATTCGACCGGACCTAGGCGAACTGGTAAAGGGATTCACATGAAATACGAATTCACCTAAATACAGCTAGATTCAATGAAGAATGGAGAACTTTGATGAAAAAATCAACTTAGTTTATGAAAATCTACCTTGAGAAAATTGCAAATTCACACAAGCAGCAATATGAAGTCTATCCCCTTCACTCCAGTCAACAAGAAAAAAGCAGACATAGCAGCGATAGGAAGAGAAATAGCAGCGAGAGGGGTGTCGGCTATGTTATATAGTATTTTGAACATTCCGATAAGGATACTCCTCAATTTTGCCAAGTTTTTATCCTAAAATGAAGTGTTCATTACTTCATTACCCATACCCCTGTCAGAGTGTCAAGTGCCGGACACGGGTACCTTAGGGCAAAGTTGAGAGTCAGTGTAACATATGATGTCAGTTGTTGTAGTCATTCCTTTTTAGGGTTCTATTATTGGATATTAGTTGTTCTTCTATTTTCTTGGCACAAACTAATTAAGCCCACTCCTATAGAATAAAGTTCCAAGAAAAGTCCATTTAAAAAAAAATCGAGTCTTATTAGCTACTGTTATTTCCAATCAACATAATAAAATCCCAAACAATAAATAAAAACAATTCTTCAATGCTTTAGACTTGCGATCCCCATCAAGCGGGAGCTATTTTTGAGATTTTTAAAAACCAGAATACTTGATTCAACATTTTAAGGCAACAAATTTCCCTAAATCTTTATGCAATTTTTAATAAGAACACAAAAGTTTTCAGATTATTTCAACAAACTCAATAACAATCCAAATATAAAAAAACCAGAAGCAAATTCAAATAGACCCATTATTGGGTAAGAAAGTCACTGTAACACAAAATTACTATAGAAACCAGGAAACTTTAGGTTACTCTCCATTACTTGCAACCTTATCTCCACCGAAGAAATGACTAATTACTAACAAAGTCATATTCTTAGATGCCTACTAACCAACTTCTTACATATTCTGTATTTCTGTTATTAAAAGATCACTACAGATGCTATATAAATGGCAATCCAATAACTAGAGAAAGAGATATCCAACTTAATATCAGAGCAGTAATCTATTCTGCCGTTCCAGCTAAACCATCTAACATTTTGTTTTACTTCTAGCAATTGAAAGACGAGAAAATACTTACAATATTAACATGGTGCATAGATCTCAACTACTCTCAAGTACTGGGGTAAACTTAACCAAGTCTCATTCCCACCACTAAGATCTTTAAACTACTCAAATCTCAATTAACTAATGAAGAAACTAAAACCAACAAAAGGCCCAAATTACTACTGATCTACAGCAGGTAAACAAACACTACTTCGCGTAGTCACTGCAGGGAATTGATGAGTGGCAGCAAAATTCCCCTAATCTCCTCTTCCCCAAAGAGAAAACAAAACAAAATAGGATAATAATAAACAAATTACTGAAATAAATAAGCAAATATATAATGTGTTTTTCTTTGTAGGGGGGGAGCGGGGGCAACAAGCCAACAAATGTGTAAATCTGTTACGATGCCATGGTCCTCGATCATTGATAATATACTAAAATGACAAACTAAAAATCACGAACCTTTCTCGAAACTGACCGGATGGTCCGCAATGCTACCTTTGAGAACACTGCAGTTCTCAACTCTGAAAAATGCATCCATGCAATTATAAGAATGGGCATGAAAGTTATAAAATATCACTGAAAACTAAAAACTAAAAATCTAACAGGAAACAAAAAAAAATATTAATATTTATAAATTTGAAGACGAGCATTAGCAATTACTTCATAGTGAAGTACCGTTGAAAGCAGAAGCCCCTGTCCGTGCTATCCCATATCCAATCAAAACAGCTGCTGGACTTGCAAAAATAGCTACAGAAGTCGAATTAGCAGTTGCAAAGGCAGCGAGACCACTAGAATTCCCTGTTGCCGTCGTTAACCAGTCAACAGCAAGCTTAAATAGAAATGGCACCTGAACATTCAATACCTAAAGAAGGAGAACCCCATTTCAGGTATTTCGTTGTAAGAAGGATTATAAACAACAAATAAATATGATTCATTCATGAGCTTGTTGGACCTTGGCTCCAATTAAAAAACCCAAGGCAGTGATCACCCGCAACCTAAACTCAACATTATCTTTCATCCACAAGGATTTTGCAAGAGTGGTAAGGATTTTCGTGTTGTTAACTTGCTCTTGGGAAGCTCCCCCTTTAGTAATAGGGGCATTTTTTGTACCATTTACATCACTCCCAGTTGTTGTGGATAACAGTGCAAACCCATTTGGAATAGAACCCTGTTCAGCACATAAACATATTTAATAAAAAAGAAGAAAAAAACAGACAGACAAACAAACATACATCGTAGAAGAAGCATAAATTTCAACCCTTGGCGCATACACACGTATAGAGGGTAGAACTTACAGGTTTTTGTGGAGGTGTGGGAGAAAAATCTGAAACAAAAGCATTGAGTTGCTTGAAGAAAAACGGGGTTGCTCTGGAAAGTTCCCATGGATTGCGCCTAGTGGAAAGTTGTCTGGTGAAGATGTGACTGGGAGAATTGATGCCGCCGAGTAATCGTGGATTCATAATCATCATCTCTCCTTTGTGGAGGATGAGTTTCCGAGCCCTAAGACACCTTGAAGCAATTGTTGATTGCATTTTTCTCTTCTTTACTATTAATACCGACGAGGGGCATGAAAGATATAAAGATATCTTGTTTCTGTGTTCGGAGTATGAGTACTGTTGAGTGTTAGAGAAAATCGGCAGCCGTAACCGCGACTGAGTTGCAGCTGCTGCCAACTCTCAACTTGTCTGACACCGCCCGTTACATGTCAAATGTGAGTCTCGGTAAAAATTGGATTATTACCGGTTAAACTGATAGAAGTTATAACCAAAATATATTACTTCCTCCGTCTAATAATAAAAATTTTGGTGAATTTTTTACACATATTAAGAAAATAAATAAAATAATAAAATTATCCATAATAATGTCATTAAATATGGAGAGAGAATTAGAATAATAAAAATATGAAATATTTAATGCTACGGGTATAATTGAAAAATATGTATAAAAGTGTAGTTATTAAAGAAAAATATACATTTAAAATGAGACTACCAAAAATAGTAATAAAGACTTTTATTATAGGACGAAGGGAGTATTAAATTTTATAAATGGGATTTTTTTTAAAATAGATAAGACATCACAATTAAACAATGTATATGTATAGTGAATGAGTTAAACTTTACACTACTAACTTTTTCCTCAAAAAATTATACTTATACATTACATAATATCCTATTATTATTATTATTTAATTAAATTATAATACATAGTACTTGAAATAAAGAAAACTCGAACTCGGAATTATCGTTAATGACCATCGAACTTTATAGCGGCATCTGTCAACTTAATCGGAATCACACTCGCATTTCGCTAGCTTTCACAAATATGTCGGGATCTTATATCGTTAAGGGAGCGAGGGGGAGGGGAATAGAAGGAGACCAGATCCTCTGTCCCCATTTTCTCTGTATCCCTCGTGTCCCCCACTTAAATTTTGACACCTAGCCTCTTATTTAATTTTAAAATTATTTGGTGTTAAATAAAAGGGTGTGTGTAAAAATTTAAGTGGGGAGACACAAGGGAACAGGAAAAATGAGGACAAAGGATCTGCTCTCGAAGTAGAAGGGTGAATCCACTTTGAGCTCAACTGTCATAGCGAATTGATATTTATAAGATTTTTTTTTTTTTTTTTTACAGAGAATTGATATTTGCATAAGTAAAAATATTAGTTCCACAAAGTTCTCTTCACATGAATAGTAAGTTAGGTCCACTCTCATGTGAACGAGAATATTATGGAATCCTTTTTTATACTATATATATTTAGTACTTTTATAAATAAAATTGGTGTTTAATGTGGACATAAAAATCATTATTGAGAAGATTTTTTTTAAAAAATTCAACTTATGAAATTATTTTGCAATAGGTATTTCTTATACGAACTTCTCTTAAATATTATCTTTGTTCCATAATAAGAGTTTTGTTTATAGATTTAATTTACAAACATTAAGAATTTATTTTTGTTTTATAATTATTCCTAAAACATTTTAGCAGTTTAGCGGTGATAGAATACGGTGATGACATTATTTCATTTAATGCTAATATAAGATTCGTATTTTAGAAATAAAAATTGACAAATAAATTTCTTATTACGAACAAAAAGAGTATAATCAATTGTCACTAGTTTAAACGAAACCATCGTAAGATATGTACGCCGTACACCTTATATTTACTTTGTTTTTAAAAAAAATAATAAATATTTTTATAAAGATATTAGATATTCAATCCTAAAATTAGAAAATAATAATAATAATTAGAATGTGATGCCTACAAGAAAAGATAAACTAAAAGCCACTTTGATTGCCAGCCTTATTAAACACCTCGTTTGAAAATTCTATAAATAACATTGTGTAATTTGTTCGAACTAAAATATATTACCGTAGCTAACCACAAATCTTGGATCCACCCCAAAGGCCAAGGGGTGGTTAAATTAATTCTTACGTATACCAAAACCAAATCAAGCCAAGTGCTGGTATTATTTTTATAAAGACGTATACCAAATCAAGCCAACTGGTAGCTTTGGTATTATTTTTTATAAAATCAAACTAGTTTCATGATCGATCCTCCAGGCAGTTTCTTGGTCCCAACACTCCGACCTCATAAACTTCCACTCCAGTTTGCCAATGCAATACAACACATCAAGAAGTTGAATTTAGAAACATCCACTAAACTAGAGACTTCCTTTTGGACACTGTTGCAAATGACATCAAGAAGTTGAATTTGGAAACATCCACTAAACTAGAGACTTCCTTTTGTCCAGCGTGACCGTCAAATCCAGTCGAAAGGTTATGTGGAGGCCACTCAAACAAATTACATCACCACCTGCAAAAATTGGCACAATTCTGTCGGGTCTAACACACTTGTCATGCTTTATCATGGATAGAGATAGATGCTAAGTAAGGAGAGGCTAGCATACAACTGACCTTAAATTTACAACCACGAGGTCTTGAAATTATCAATTCACACTAACTACTAAGAATCCAAATAATCCCAAACCAAACCAAATGATGTGTTGCCACGACTGAAGTGATCCCAATCGATTGTAATTTGATCCAAAAACTCGACTTACTATGAATGATCAATCAAAATCTTCTTCACCCTACTGAGAGATGAAGATGGCTACCATTTTCCAGGCATTGCCTGAACTGGACTACCTGTCAGTAATTTCTTCAAAGTAACATTGACAATATAATAAACAGAATTTTAGCACTAAAAGCAGTACTGAGATAAAGGACAAATTTTTTGGAATGAATAATCAATATTGGAAACCATGAGAACCTGTACATATAAATACAGCAGCTGCAACAAATCAAAGCACCATAAGATGCTACCAGTTCAATGAGAATAGCTATATCAAACTAGCTATCATACCCTAAAAAAAACAAATGATATTAATAAGATTCACATGACATTTATATCTTCTAGTAAAATTTCTTCTTATTTATCTAAAAAAATACCCACCGGAAATTATGATGTACAAAGGAGGCGCCCTCAATCTCATGTGCCTCGTCCACCTATTATTTTTCATTACTCTCATCTCTTGGCGCAACATTCTACAGATAGGAAACTACACTTTCCTCTTCCCCCGTCTTCCAATATCTAGATCCATCAGCCTTGAAGATGGTGGAATAGGTGACGGTGTTGACAGACCCACCGATTCTGGGATATCAAGATTGACTCTCATGGAAGGACCTGCAATCCCTCGCTTGATGTCAAATTCATTCAGTTTGTGAACTTCAACTTTTGCTCTCTCAATCTGTTTATAGTTTCAAAAGTGAAAATCAGTGATTGAACAGCCAATTCTCATGACAAACAGTCAAGGTACAGAGAATAAAAAAGAAGATGAAAACTCTTACTAGTTCAATATGATGAATGGATGCATGTGCATCAGCAAGTCTCTTCTGCAGATCATCTTCTTTCTTCCTTAGATATTCAGAATTCTCCATTTCATTTTCTTTCTCACCTAATTGCTGATATAAAGCTGCAATTAAAAAAGTTGTATTAACTAAACATGTAATACTGACCAGATAAACTCATTAAAGTAAACAATATGAACTCTATCTAAAATAACTACCTAAGAACTGTCATAGAGACCGTGTCAACACTATGATTTCATCCCATTGAAAATATTAAATATAGAGCCTTTCAGCAAATCAGGGGCCATTGGTGCAAGGCTAAGATTTATGCTATCAACAGGTGAGTGATGCAGGACAAGATTTGAAGAACACTTGATAAAAATAATTGGTAAAACAAGGAAAAATTAAACTATATAATTATATACATCAATTTTTCCTAAATTAAACATAATAAATTTTTGTATTATAAATATAAATTTCTTCTTGACTTTGTACTTGTCATCCCCATCAGTGCGTTTCCCCCCTCTAACTTCTTATATTAGAAATGTAAAGGTTCCCTCAAAAACAAACACTTTTCTGTAGTAATGACATGCATCAAAGACCTATACCTTTCCAAATCAAACTAATCTACTTCTCATAGCATCTTCTTGGTTCATCTTACCCCATCATGGATCCACCCAAAAGATCACGATTGAAGGTACTATATATATATATATATATATATATATATATATATATGAGAGAGAGAGAGGGGGGATGCCAAGGGGTAACAAAGGAGATTTACCAGTCATGTTTGATAGAACCCAGATCTGAGTGGGGATGTCATAAAGCTTCTTTGCCAATGTAAGAGAGGATCTCAAGATTTCTCTTGCTTGTCCAGTGTCATGAAGAGAAAGTGCCAAGTTTCCAAGGACAGTCAAATACTGTGAAACAAGTTGAAGGTTCCCCAGAGTAATGTGGGTCGTCTGCAAACCATTAGCTAGTCGAAGTCTGCATAAAGAAATACAAAATCTTAAATTAATGAAGTGCAACTAATATGAAAATTATTTCCAGGTGAAGATTATTATTGCGTCCAAACACTTGGATATCATGACTCATGGAATCTTTTAGTTAGGCATCCATTATTCCATTCTTCATTAAGATTCTATTCACAGTCCTCAATTCTTATGATCTGAATGTGGACTTAAAGATATTCTAGAACTAAACAAAAAGAAAATTTTCTGCTGCAGCAAAAGAAGATTATAGAGTATTCAAGGGATATTGTAATGCCACTATGTCCAGATACTAACAACAACAAAAAACAATTCTGTCCGGGAAAAGAAGCTGTTGTCAAATTAGAAGTTAACATTTACCGTGCTTCTTGTAGATTCTGCTGTTTCATCAACAAAAACCCATAAGCAAAAAGGACAGTGGTTTTCTCTCGAACTCCAACAAAAGAATCAATCATTCTGTAAACTGGTCCAATCAAATCAAGAGCCTGAATTTATGACACTTATGTCAGAACATCAGAATAAAAATTAGTACCGAGTATAGTAATTAAGTATTAAATTTACCTGTGCAGAAGATTCTGCATCACCAATGCAGATATAAGAGACTGCTGCATATACCTGGCACATAGCTTGCAGTGATTTGCTCTCCGTCACCTACACACGAAATCCACAAGCTATATTTAGTAACTTCACAAAAAAGTAATTTTCTTAGTGATTCATATTAGTTACCCAAACAAATCAGCCTAGATTTCAAAGA
Source organism: Panax notoginseng (assembly GCA_016801055.1). NCBI lineage: Eukaryota > Viridiplantae > Streptophyta > Magnoliopsida > Apiales > Araliaceae > Panax > Panax notoginseng. The sequence continues at coordinate 229,278,512 of CM029015.1, read as the reverse complement.
GAAAAAGACAAAAATAAAATAAAAGGCAAGTAGCCATGTGCACAAGAATACATAAATTCTGAGAGATGAAAAAGAAGATGGAGCAATAGATATTGTTTAACCAAATGCCCAAGAATACATAAACACCCAGATATTGGAGCCTCAACTGTCTATAACTCTACCCATTTCCGTCTTAAACAAATGCTTGCTTAATACACTTGTACACTAACAATGTGCTTGTAGATAAACTCATAGAGATGCGAAAGAAAGATGAACAATGTGAGAAACTGGTTTATGCTTCACTAAGTGATACTTTTTTTTAGGGTTTAGTTATTCATCCCTTTTCTTGACATTTGTGACTTGGTACTGAACAGATGATAAGAAAACGTCCCACAAACTCGTAACTATCAGAATAAGAAAAGAGATAATTTGCTTTCTCTTATTCAATTGTCTTAAACTTGAAAACTGAAATGCCATCCACCCCCACCATTGCTGCAACTTGTTTCCTCCTCTTCCCTAAAGAAAATGTAATGTTCCGATCTATATTCTTATTACAGATAGGATAGGATAACATTAGATATTGTCCCTCTAATTTGTTAAAAATTACTATTAAGTGTCCCAAATTTCTATCAAAATTGAAAAACTTGGCCCCGTAATTTGATAATATTTTAGATCCGTCCCACTTAATTTGAATAGACTTAATATTTTTTACAAATGTAAAAAGTAAAAATACAATTACACTGCCTCAGGAAGCTGCCTAGCGCCGCCCCGCATAGCAAAACGCCTAGGCCCCGATTACAAGGCCTAAGCGCTCGAAAGTCCATTTGCTGCCCTTTTTAGAACACTGAATCAAGGGAGGAAGAAGGGAAGAGAAAACCAAGGATAGTTATCACTACTCACTAAGAAAAAGTACATTAAAAGGACACCGAGGATAGGAATAACAAATGTTTAAGAAATTCACAATTGGGATATGAGGTTAGACAAGTGTGGACTTTCGCAATATATTTTGGAAATGATATTTCCACAAATATTTTTGTTATATCCAAAGGTTCCGTCTACATTAAGGTGGGACATATTCTAATCTCATGAAACCTTGAGGAAATATCAAAAATCACTTGAGGAAATAGTGCTCCTTAATGATACAATCAACTGATAACTTTAACTTCCAATTGAAATCAAAGGTAAAGCGCATGTATAGAAACTTGTAACAATAAAATTAATTAAAGTATTAATTAAAGTAGAAGGAATAGGAAAAAGTGCAATTCTCCCTACAAGTTTTTTTTTTTGGCTAGTTTACTAAAGTAAGGTTTTCCTCTTCTGTTAAGTATATATTTGAAAATTCCTATATTTAAAGTCTCACTTGTAATGTAAACCTCTTCTATTAAGTATATATTTGAAAAATCCTATATTTAAAGTCTCACTTGTAATGTTGATAGGGATCAATCCATGAGGCGTCGTTGTGGTGGATTATTTTCTATTTATTTATTTATTTAGTAGTGTTTACTCAATAGTATTGGACTTGTTATTTATTAGTTTATTTCGGTATTGGGTATTATTATTGGGCTTTATTTAGAGACCCAACTGTTAGGGGACTTAGGGCTATTAAAGTTTCTTTTTATTAAAAATATGTAAAACATGACAGATTATTAGACACGCTTTGATATTAAATTAATCCTATTGTTTATTGCGATCAAGATTCTCTCCTTACTGTGGTCGGGAAACCATAGGAGTAGTGGTTCTTTTGAGGTTTAATCAACCAAGTTTTAAATTCATTTATTAATTTTCAACCCGTTTACTCATTGCTCTACATCAATTTGGTATCAGAGCCAGGTTTGCCTCTGGGACGTGACTGTGCCGCGCAGAAAGCCTCCAAAAACCTTGGCGGAGCAACCATCGCCTTCCATCACAGAGTCGGCCGCCGCTGCAATCACGCCACTACTGCAACAACTACAAAATCAATATTGCATCACTAAGTCTGGCCAACCCAACTCATACCCAACCCAGATTACGGCATCACATAACCTTGTACCATCAGATCACGACCCACAACCTAAAACTTGCGCCGCTACTTCCGCTACGATGACGTACCTGTGCCCGCCACTTGCGCCGCTACTTCCGCTACCAATTCCCCTTGCGTCATTGACAAGCTCACTCCCCCCATTTCTTCATTCCTCTGCTATACTGCGTATTTGGGAAAATAAGAGGTAACCCTAAAACTTTCCTAAAAGAAGTTAAAAGCCATGCGTAATTGCCATTTAGTCCCCTTACCTGTTGTTCATTAATTAAACATTACCGAGAGTTTATTAGTCTACATTTTTTCACCCCTGTTTCTTGCATACAGAGCCCCAAATTTTCAAACTTAACAATTCTCCTCAATTTCTTACTTTTTGTTCAGTTAGGTCCATTGAAAAAAAGAGTAAAAATTTCATTTTTTAGTATTTGGATTTTAAATATTTAATCACTTGAATTTCCTTCGTTCATTAGTACTAAAATTTTTGAAAACTTATTTTGGATTTATTCTTTTAAATTGCATATTATTCCATTTAGTTGCCTAATATTCGGTTATTATTATTAGATTTTGAGATTGCAATTACATAGGCTTAGATTTATAATTTTAATTTGCTTCAATTAAATTTCTATATTATCTCAGCTTTGCAATTGCATTTACATCATAACTACACGTACCAAAACCGCTTTAGAAGAAAATCAAGACCAATTAGTAGTTATAGTTGCACAACTGGGTCAAATGAATGATAAGATCACACACATTGAACAAAAACAGTCTGTAATGGAACCTCTCTGGGGAGTAATGGGAATGGGTATGTCTAAAACACACATGTTAGGCACCATGAACATCCTAGGCATGATCCTTACGATGATGACTAAAGAAAAATCAAGGTAGATGCACCCGAATTTGACGGTAAATTTGATCCTAATGCATTCCTAGATTGCTTATTTAGTATAGAGAAGTATTTTGACTAGTATGAGATGTCTGAGGATAGTAAGTTGCGATTCGCCAAAATAAAATTAGTGAAATTGGCCACTTTATTCTAGTTAGGGGTTGAGAGAGACTTGGAGCGTCTAGGTAAGCCACCTATCAGGCATTAGGGAAAATTAAAACTCGCCTAAAGCAATATTATTTACCCGTAAGATATACCGATAGGTTAATGGAGCAGTATGACAATTTTAACATGTTTATTGCTGATTACATCTGTAGATTTAGGGAGTTGACTCAAAGAATCAGTGAGTAATAGATTGACCATTATGAAGTTCAAGAATGAGTTACGACCTGAACTTCAATCACTACCCGAGTTGACCTTTTCCATTCAGCTATAGATAGAGTATAGATTAAAGGGTATCACTAGGAGAGTCTCTTCTTACTCGGGTCAGTCCAATGGCTGAAATTTCTCACATCTCGAAGAGTAAACCTTTCCCAAAGGCTAGTAACACCGTAACAGGGCCATTTTGTGACAAAGGAAAGGGTGTAACTACACCCCCAACTCTCAATCTACTACCCAAGAAAGGTGATCTACGTGCCAGAGATTAGGCACAAGTCTTTTGAGTGCCCCACTAACAATCGCCAACGGGTAATAGTAGTATAGGAAACTTTAAAAGAGGGGGATATTGTCGGGGCTGAAGTCGAGGGTGAGTATGACTCGCAAGATGAGTAGGCCGATGAGCACCTAGAGAAGACAAGTAATAAGGTAACTGTCATGATGTGTGTTTTCACGAGTCCTACGAGAGAGGATGATTGGAGGAAAATTACCAAATTTCAAACCTACAACAAAGTAGGTGGTATCTCTTTTAAGTATCATCGATGGGGGTAATTGTTTAAATGTGGTTGCTGAGTCTGCCTTACCACAGATGAAGCTAAAGGCAAAACCACATCCCCAACCTTTTAGCATCACCTGGGTCACATTCATTCCTGTATTAAAGAGATGTCAAGTGTCGATCCACCTTCAGGGCTATGAGAGTATTTGGTGTGATGTCCTTCCTATGGTTGTTGCAGATATTCTACTAGGGCAACCTTGGCTATATGACCGTGATGTGACTCATTATAAGAGGACGAACATGTGTTTACACACAAGGGGCAAAATATATCATTAGCACATGTGAGACACCGAGTGTCGTCCAAGATTCAACTAAAGAAGACTAGCTTACCTACCCAACAAACCAAATCACTCCATATTCTTAATAGAAAGGAGTTTGAACGGAGTATGTTGGAGAAAGTTGTGTATGCGGTGGTAGCTAAAGAGGTGAGAGATGTTCTTAAGGAGAGAGATTCATAGTGATATTAGGCATATTCTACATGAGTTTACCGATGTTATGCCTACTGAGTTGCCCGATGGGTTACCACAGGGACATCCAGCAAGCCATTAACCTTGTTCTGGGGTCTTCTTTACCTAATCTGTCACATTATAGGATGCATCCCATTGAGCAGACTGAGATGAGACGACAGGTAGGTGAATTGTTGATGAAGGGCTTCGTTACAAAGAGCCTTAGCCCTTGTGCAATTCCAGCTTTATTCACCCCTAAGGCTGATGGGAATTTGAGGATTTGTTGTGATAGCCGGGCCATAAATAAAATCACCATCAAATATGAGTTTCTCATACCTAAGCTTGATGACATGTTAGATATGATCGGGACTCATGTTTTCACCAAAATAAACCTACGAAGTAAATTCCACCAAATTCGCGTCTGAGAGGGAGATAAGTGAAAGACTGCCTTTAAGATAGGGAACGAACTTTGAGTGGTTAGTCTTATCTTTTAGCTTAAGCTTAACCAATGCACCCAACACATTTATGAGAGTTATGAATCAGGTGCTACGTCCTTTCATAGGCAAGTTTGTAGTTTTCTATTTTGATGACATACTCAATTTTGGTAAAACCCGATATGAGCACTTACTTCACTTGCGGGAGATTCTAGCAGTTCTACGTGAGAAAATCGATGTGAATTTGAAGGAGTGTTCTTTTGTTCAGAAGTCGGTCATTTTCCTCAGATTTGTGATGTCTAAACAGGGGGTTTATGCCGACCCCAAGAAAGTAAAAGTTATTAATGAGTGGCCTGAACTTTATAATATTCACGAAGCTCGAAGCTTCCATGGCTTAGCTATGTTTTATAGGAAGTTCATTAGAAGATTTAGTACCATTATGACTCCTATCACTGATAGATTAAAAAAGCGAGTTCGTTTGGTCTAAATTGGCTACCAAAGCCTTCATGGAAATCAAGAATAGGTCGGCAGAGGCACCTATTCTCGTGCTACCAGACTTTAGTAAAATGTTTGAGTTAGCATGTGAACCTTTAGGCGTATGGATAGGGGGGAATGCTTAGTCAGGAGGGTCATCCGATAGCGTTCTTTAGTAAGAAATTGAATGAGGCTAGACAAAAGTACTCTACCTATGATTGGGAGTTTTATGCTTATAGTCCAAGCACTTGGGTATTGGCGACATTATTTGTTGCATAGGGCGTTTGTTTTTTACTCCGACCATCAAGCACTCCTGTAATACCCAAGTTCCACATCAAAAGATATGTGAAAAAATTTGTTTGTATATAAAGAATTAAGTAACTACCAATAGTACTTGTAAGTTATGACCTTTTGGGTGAGCCTGTGGTGGGCTTAGATGACCCAAGAACATATTATTAGGCCAATGGTTTAAGACTTATTTTGGATGAATTTGATTCGATTCGAACTTGGGATTTGACCCAAGATTTGTTCCGGCTCGGGATTTGACCCGGGTTGTTTCATATGGTATCAAAAGTGACTCTCAAAAGCTCAGGTCGGGTTATCTGATCGGGTTGCCGGAGGTGGGGACACGAAACCAATCGGTATTATCCCACAATAACTAGAAAGGCAAAGATATATGGACCGTGTGTGATCGTTTCTAACGGGAAAATCAAAAATTTAAATGGGGCAGTTTATAACGCCTCAGTCCCACATCGAAAGATATTGAAAAAAAATTGTATATAAGGAATTAAGTAACTACCAATAGTACCTTCAAGTCATGATCTTTTTGGTGAGCCTATAGTGAGCTAAGATGACCCAAGAAGATACTATTGGGCCAGCAATTTTAAGACCTTATTTTGGATGGATTTGATTCGATTCGAACTTGGGATTTAACCCGATATTAGTTCCGGACTCGAAATTTGATCCGGGTTGTTTCAACTCCAGTACCATAGTTCCCAAAAAACACTAAGGCATCGACACGCTAGGTGGGTAAGTTTACCCAGGAGTATTCTTGTCTTTAAGCATTGCAGAGGGATAGAGAATGTGGTTGTCAATGCGTTGAGTAGGGTGCCTGTCTTTGTCAACTCTTTGAAAGTCAAAGTTGTGATTTGAACGCATTATCATTATCATTATTCAGGAGTACCCTAATTGTCGAGACTTTAGTGATATGTATGCTACCCTACAGAATCCTAGTTCTCCACCCCTCTGGTTATTTTTGTATCCATGATGGGTATCTTTTTAAGGGCACCCGCTTGTGTATTCCTAGTACATCGATGCGTGAGTATTTATTGTTAGAGTTGCACGCGGGAGGTTTAGCTGGACACTTTTGTTGAGATAAGACCATTGCCATAGTAGAGGATAGGTTCTTTTAGCCTAGCCTCAAAAGGGATGTAGCTCGTGTTGTTTACGAGTGTCGCACATGTCAAACTGCTAAGGGTAGGAAGCAGAACACGAGTTTGAACACTCTACTTATGGTTCCCCATCACATTGGGAGGATCTTAGCATGAATTTTGTCTTAGGGTTATCGAGGACCTAGAGGTGACTGATTCAATTTTTGTTGTAGTGGACCGGTTTCACTAAGATGACAAATTTTATTCCTTGTAACAAAATTGATAACAAATAACATATTGCCATGATTTTCTTTAGTGAGATAGTGTGGATGTCCAATGACTATAGTTTCTGATAGAGATGTGAAATTTATGAGTTATTTTTGGAAAACTCTTTGGAAGAAACTTATCATCACGCTTAAGTTTCTACTGCGTATCATCCTTAAACCGATGGTTAGACTAAGGTTGTTAATAGAAGTCTAGGTGACTTGATATATTATCTTGTGGGATATCACGAGTCTATATGGGATAAGGTTTTATGTAGGAATGTTCATCAGTAATTTATAGTACCAAACCGAACCGGTTACCGAATCCACCTAAAACTAGGTACCGATTGAATCGGTATACAGAACCGACTACTTTGGAACTTAAGAAGCCTTTTCACTTGGTAATCATTTTTCTTTAGACTTTTTTCAATTAACCAATGTGGGACTTCTACTTTGGAACTTAGGAAGCCTTTTCACTTTGTAGTATTTTATAAGGAAAATTTTCTTTTAAGACTTTTTTCAATTAACCAATGCATCAAACAATTTTTTTTAATAGAACAAACCCCCCATAAAACAGAACTGATTAAAGACCTTAACCACTGATAAGATTAAACAAGACAATCAATTCTACAACAAGTATAAGCCAATCATCCAGGGTAAAAACGACCACCACTTATGTAAATACTAACAAAACTTGTTTCTTAAAAATATAAGGCTTCAAAACTTTTTCAGGCCGACTGATCAGGACAATCAAAAGGATGCTCCACTCTAAAGACATTAACCATGGGTTATATACACAATGAGTCTTTGCAATTGGAAAATAGTAGTAAAATCTTATACCAAAAAAATCCTTGAATTTAACACAATCAACACCCAATTCATAACTCATCCACTATAATAAGATTAGGTATGATCTCAATTTGGACAAAGGAGGTGGAGCATCGTCCATTATATACTGTCATCAGCTAGTCGTGGGACAGATTGCCGTCCAATACAGTGCTGGACTGCTGGAGAACATGTTTAAGAGCATCAGTTGGAGCTTCCACTGTCCACGTAGGGTAGAATTCACTAGGATGAAATGTGCTACTCACTTGGTAGGCATTTAGCTTGAGGTTGGGCATTTGTCCCACATCGACACCTGAAGAAATATTAAGTTCAACAAGCAGCTATAAGAATGGGTCAGTCCTTTGGTTCCAATATTTCTTTGTTTTAGAGTCCTACATTGTCTAATTTGTCTCTTACCTCTATTTTATAAATAGAGTAGACTATTTCACAAGGCTAGACATGAAAGGTCTAAAGAAAAGGTTTGGACCCAATTAACCGGTTCAGTCCGGTGCATAACGGATATGCAAATTAGCTAATCGAAACCGACAACCGGTTTGTACCGAACCGGTTCAGAACCGGTTTTCTTTGTCCCGAACCGGTCGGCTCGGACCAGTCCGGTTTGCCTTAAAACCTGAAAAAACCGAAAATTTTAAACACACCTAGTTTTTTTATGCATATAATAGATCAATTAATTGTTCGACTGGAGTGAGTTCTTTTCAGGCTTACACTGATTATCAGCCTAGGAAACCTATTGATTTAACTCCCCTTCCCACTGCATATAGGGCTAGTGAGTTTGCAGTCTTTTGCGAATCACATTCATGATTTGCATGCAGAGATGAGAAAGAAAATTAATGAGCAATGAAAATTATAAGTCTACTGCAGATGTTCATCGCAGGTATCAAGATTTTAATGAGAATGATCAAGTGATGCTGCAACACCATGCTAAAAGATTACCTCTTGGCACATGGAATAAAGTGAATGCTAAAAGGATGGGTCCATTTCGAGTTTGAAAGAAAGTTGGTGCTAATGCATACGAATTGGATCTTTCTAGTGATATGAGTATTGGTCATGTATTTAATGTGGAAGACTAAGGTCTTCCACCCCCTCTTCCACTTCTTCACCAACTTCTTCCCCTATTTCGCCTTACACTTGCTAACCCTGTTGAGCCTATACTTGTCCCTCCTTTACCTATTCCACCCGTACCTCCTATTGTTCCTACGAAGTGTGAAACATAGGTTATTAAGGATGTGTTTGATGAGCGCGTTGTGTCGACCAGACAGGGTGGTTGCCGTCAATTTTTGATGAAGTGGCGCAGCAGGCCCTCCGGATGATTGTACATGGATTAGAGTTAAAAGAGTTTCGTCGACTTGATCCAGGTAGTTTGGAGAGATATGAGGCTCACTTTTTCAGTCTTCAGTTTTGCAGGCAGGGTCCATGAGACGTCATGAATGATTTGCTATATATTATTAGTGTTTATTTACTTAGTAGTATTGGACTTATTATTTATTAGTTTATTTCAATATTGGGTTTAATTTTAGGCCCAACTGTTAGGGGGCTTAGGGTTATTAGAGTTTCTTTTTATTATAAATATATAAGACATGACAGATTATTAGACATGCTTTGATATTGAATTAATCCTATTGTTGATTGCCATCAATATCCTACTGCAGTCGGGAAACCCCAAGGGTAATGGTTCTCCTGCGGTTGAATCGCCCTAATTTTAAATTACTTTATTAATTTTCTACCCATTTATTCATTGTTCTACATCAAATGTCTCAATCACCAATCTCGATAGTATACTTGAACAAGAAAATAAATTCACCCACAATGTGTGTTGATCTACTTTTACATTTAGTTCTATTTGATTCATATACTACTTCCTCTAACAGGACAGGAAAAGGATGGCAAGGATTCTCATGTGTTAACTCTGGTGCTGCAGTGTAATTGTGTAACATCTGATAATAGGTCATCTAACTAATATAAAAATGTAGTAATGTACTGAAATCTATTGATACTGTGAAGTAGTCCATGAGAAAACAATGGAGAGTAAATTTGTTGACGAAAAATGTATTCCATGCCAAGGTTATATCTGAAATAAAACCTTTGCTGCCTCAATAAAATGGAAAGCAGCTTCACTATAACAGCCAACAGAATGAGCATACTGCCCTCGGAGCATCTCAACAATGCTCTCACAAGCCTCTAAGATTGTTGGAAAGCGAATAAACCAATTTTTCATCTGCACCAAAGCCTGCAAATAGGAAACAGACCAATTCATCTTAAACAGCTCAGGAATACAAGCAATATCCATTTTTTTGCAACAAGTCTCAGTTATATACACAATGCAGATTTGGTGGGGAAGCTATACTACAGAGCGCGACACTAAATTTTAATATATGATGCTTTCAGTTTTAATCACATAATGAGGTTATCAAACAATTCCTACGAGCCAAGTGTTCTGCAATATAGATGACATCAACATAAGGATTCAGTAGTTCTGTTTGATTTATTGCCTAAGCCATTCAACGTATGAAATAAAAAAATAATACAACGCTGGAGACACAATACCAACCTTTTGAGACTCAACAAATTCAGACCGTGTTAGCTCCATTGCAACTTTGTTTTCAAGGAATTGCATTAGAAGCATCAAATATACACCAGCCATCCAAATGGCAGTGTGTTGTAAATCCACTTCTGCAAGTCGAGCATTTCAAAAACATGCATACACAATTATGAGCTTAACATAGATCTGATAAAATAGAGATAATTACTTTTGCCGAGTATACATCAAGATTTAATCCAAGGAAAATAAAAGAATGCACTGAGAAGATTGCAGCTAACCTCTCACACTATCATTGATTCCAAGCTTTGCCAGTTCTCCTGCAAGTATAGAATAATTTAGGTTTTGAAGTTGAGCATGTAGCTAGTGTCGAATTTGCATATCCTAACAGAAACCTCTAAACTTATCATCTATTATTTACAAAAGTATTTGAAAATATTGAGCAATATGATATTTATATCAAAAGGGGGGGCGATTGGATCAAATTTGACTGCAAGATGCAGTAGTGAATAAACCTTCTTTCTCATATTTAATTGCTCTCTTCATATATTATCATACAGGTCGGGAAATCTATAATTATACTCTAACCCCTCCTCTTTCCCTAAAAGTATCCACACTACAACTATAAACAAGAAACAAATTTTTACCTATAAAAAAAACAATAAACATGCAGAATATCTTTTGAACTGCTGACAAGCATTAAAAGACAATAAGTTAATAAGATTTCCCTTCATAACATTAATCAACCATTTTACATGCTTGCAGACCCAAACCTCATTCTAAAAATCTAACCAACTGGAGAAGACCCTGAGTTGGATTTGCATATCAGATTACCTAATTGCCACCACAGAGAATAAAGATTTTAGCTTCACAACATGATCTAACTTAGGTGACCACCGAAAGAATGAGAGACAGCAATGTGGCCTCTTTTGATAAGCCACCAAGAAGCAACCAAGGGAAAAAGTAAGAAGAGTAAGAATAGTAATTGAAACCACCCAAGACTTATCGAAATCAGTATCTATAAACGCTCACTCTCCCAGTCTGGAAGGTCTCATACCCTAGTATCCTGTATACAGCACTAGTATGTCATGATCACCAATATCTGTGTACTTGTGGATAAACTAAGATATCCCCAAAGTCTTCGCACAACCTTTGTTTTTAGAGTTTTTCTATAAACGCAGGACGAAGCGAGCAATGGTTAAAAAGGAAAGTGTCTAGAATACTAGAACAAACTACTGTATAGGTCACCTTTTCAGGGAGTACAAATACGAAAATTTGGGGAACTATCAAATTTTTCGTTTAAGACTAGAAGCAAAGGATTAACACCCACAAGGCCACAACATAAAGGCTACAAATAAAATCCCCCAAGTAAGATTATAGATGAGTAAATGCAGATAATAGATTGCAAGAAAAAGTGCGGATAATAAATTCAAGGTACCTGTGCCTTTGTTTTGTATACGTTGTGTGTACATGAATAACGAATTAGCCCATTTTTCACATTTTCTAAATGCATTCTATTACTTGTTAATTAAAAGGAAAATAAAATTTAAAGCCAACAGAAACTAGTCAAATGGAAATAGAAAGAATATGAAGTACATAAAAACCCAACTTTCAATGGTGTGTAGTCCAGATTGAATCCGCTTCCCACACTCCTTAAAAAGTCCTTTTGGACGGCTAAAAACAACAACCATAAGATCCACTAGAGCATAGACAGCACTTTTAGGTAGCCACTCTCCATCAATGGGAGGTGGCGCCAACTCAAGTTTATCGCCCCATGCTCGTCTCACATTTCCAAAATATGATGGCTCCAAAGCATCTTTGCCAATTGAGCTCAGTCCAGTAAGACCACTGAGTTGTTCTTCAAGCTGAGCTTGCTTGCCAGCAAGTGCCACTCTATCTCTGTAGTGTAGGTCAGAGCGAGAGAGACCTTGATATATAGCATCGAGCTCTTTGTTGAGCTCCTGAATTTGTTGCATTTGCTGTAGGTCAGCCTTCATAGCAGCATCCAATTTATCTACATGTTGAGTAGCATTCTTGTAGTCGCATATCCGAAGTAGATAGAATATGTGGAGTAGCTCATTGTAGAACAGTAAACCCAGGCAATGTCGTCTCTGTATTTCCAGGAGGCCAAAAAAATACAATTACAGGGAATGTCATTATACATGTATCTTAATACAAAAATGATATAAATTGTAAAAATTACTGCATAATATAAAGTTGTTTATCAGAAGCGTTACTGTATACAGGATCAGAAACATGCATTAATTAACAGAAAAGTAGCAAACAGAAACACCTAGCTAGGAATGATGTTGTGTGCTTCCATACTAACATTAATTTTTCAAAAAACCAATCCCAAGACTAATGGCTCGTCTCTGTAAAAGGTAACTGGGAATATGGTTACCAAGTAATCTACTAGAGGTTTTCACAAACAGCCCAAACCCCCCTCTCCCCATCAGTTGTCATGGCATCGCCTAGGCGTACTGGTGCTAGAGAAAGACAAGACGACCCCTTGGACGCTGAGCTACCAAGGCAGCTGCCAAGTTAAGTGATTAAGTCATTTTTTACCCACGACTCGTCATAACCCATGGACTTCCTATGTGGTGTAATTGTATTATTTATTAAACTTGTAATGTGTTGTGGATGCATAGTTGTCAAGGCGACGAGTCAAGGTGAGACAGTAGCCGGGAGCTTAAGGACATAGGCGATAAGGCTCCCGACTAGTCGTCCACAAGGCGACAAGTCGTTAACAACATACAATTTATATATATATGTATAATTTTATATGCATTGTACTTCTCAAATACATTAAACTTAGGAAAATTATGTGCATTAAAACTTGAAATAATAGGTATAATTTATAAATATATATATATATATACACACATACAAGTCAAAAAAAATTATTTACTATAAAAGGGGCCAAAACTAAAGAACAAAATTTCAAGTGTAGTGAAAGAATCTCAAACTTCTAGGATATATTTGAATATAAAAGATAATTATTAGGTTTACTTAAGTGAGAATTTAAATGTCATTTTAGTGATTAAATAAACACGAAGTTTAAAACATTTTAATTTAAAGTTGTAACTTGAAGCTAACACGTGGCAACTTATATGACCACATATTAGTCTTGGTAAACCACTAAACTAAGGGGCTATTTGTTTAGGATTGTATACATACTGAATGGGTCAACCGTTAAGTGCATTTATTTTGGAAAAAAATCGTCTAAATGGTTGAATCGGTCAGATGATTGAGCTGAATAGCTTAGTCAGATTTTTTTGACTGAATGACCAGTTGAATAAAGTAAAAAAAAATTAAAAATTAAAAAATTAAAAAAAATATTAACAATTATATTAAGTAATATTAAATAAATTTACAACTACTTTGAATTTTTTCAAAGGGGTAAAATAATAAAATTCTGTCATTCAAATGTTTCAGTCTTTCAGACATGTTAATTCTCAAATAACTTTTTTCATTCAGATTCAGATTCATTCAGTTTTTATCAAACACCCCCTAAGAGTATCTTGGAGACATGGACAATACTTTTTAACCACTGTAAACATTTAGCAAAGGCTTGTTTGGATAATAAATGGACCATACTGATACATACAGCCCTAGTGCCATACTCAAATAAAAGTCAAATAAATCAACACAGTTCGTGTATCATTTATCTCCAATCAGCAATCTAATGAGCGGAATCTCGACAAGAAATTACGAGTTTCTCTCTTCATCTCTCTCTCCCCTAGAGTTCTGGGTTATCAGTATAACACTTGGTCGTTGAGTTTCTCTCTTCCTCTTTTTCTCTCTTAGAGTTCTGGGTTATCCGTAAAACACTTGGTCGAAAAGCAACGACTTAACATGAAGTCATCCGAATCGTCACCTAGGCAACCAAAAGCAACTTCATTGCCGAGGCGCTCGACTTACGAACTTCAACTAAACGTATCCTCGCCTAGACCTTGAGTAACCGCTTGGACGCCAATTTGACGCTTGGGCAACGCCTTAACAACCATGGATAGGTATTGATTTGATTGATTCTTTATTTTCTACGTAGTGTTTGTTGACTTGTTTTAATGTCAAGTGTTTTATTTTTGAATTTAGAATGTGAAGTATATAATTGTGTTTTTAATTGTATTTATAGTGTTAGTTATTATATTTTAAGTAAAATAAATAATGCATAAATTATATATTGTTACCGACTTGACGCCATGGCGGGCACCTTATTGCCTAGGCGTCCTGGCGGTCAACTGCCGCCACGTCTCGCCGTAGCGCCATGACAACTATGCTCAGGGGGTTGGGGATACAGAACATCAAACAATTGCCAAGTAGAGCGCTGAAATTTAGTGCAAACTCATGCTTTCATGTTGTCTACATGAATTTGAAAAGACCAAATTTCTTTTACAACACAAGTCAATCCACCAAAAACTTTATCAAAAAGATCATCTATTTCTTAGGAAAGATCCAAAACCATCAGATTGAAGTATGTAAAGACTTATTCTGCTTTTCCAAACTGACTCGTGCAATAATGCTATGGACAAACCACGAACAAGGTAAAAGTAAGTTGTAACTCAAGTTGTAACACGTCTTTCCGAAAATTGAAAAGTACAAGGAACACTGGAAACTTGAAGATCTCATCTAAAACCTAAATTCCCTTCTGTTAATAGAGACGATTATGGACTATCCTGAAACATGCTAGAGAACAATTTTGGACATCAGCCTCAAACAGTTTTTTTATAATCTTCATGAATCCCAAAAGCATTCTTCTTTAACTTTCCTTGAAACTAAATAGCAATTTTGCCTAGTTATGTGTATATATTTACTTTACTTGATAAATGTCCACATCATATTTCTTTTCATTTTAGTAAGCTAAAAATAAATTTATAACCTATCAAATTATCTCAAATCCCCACTTTCTTGTACCAGTTGATACTAACTACTGAGCCGCCACCAGAGCAAACTCATATCTAGACTGATACAGATGCTCTATATCATGCTTTCAATATAACACCAACATTAACACGAAGATATGGCGATATGTCACTAGAGTCATAGCAAAATACGCTCAAGCATGCAGTTGAAATCACTTAGAGATATTTTAGGATCTTATAAAGGGAAAGACAAACAATAACACTCTGTTTGTAATTTTGAAATGGAACGAAAGGGAAGGGAATGAGGGGGGAGAAAGTAAAAGCATGAGAAATGATTGTAAATTTCTTTGTTTGAGAGTAAGGAAAGTATAAGTTAATATAATAAATTACTATTATACCCCTTGTAAGACTAAATTTGATAGATCACAACACGACAATGATATTTTTTATATTTTAAAAAGTTATATTTAGTCTTCACCACTTTGTTCCCATATATCCTATTTTAGAGCAGAAAGGGGCAGTTATTTTCTCCCCTTTTCTATTATTTTCTCTCCTTGACAGACAAACAAGGTAAAGCTTTTTAAAACACCCCTTTCCTTTCTTTTGTACCCTTCGTAAAACTCACAAACAACGTGAGACTTCTAATCCCAACTTCCTATATCAGGCTAAATTTAGTACCATGTAGCAAAATTAGTAGATTGAAATTACCAGTGAATCAAGTGAATAAATCAACATCGAGATCCAACTCAATGAGTGTCTCCCACTGAAGGAACTAGCAAAAGATAGTAAAAGATCTGGACTTACTTTATCCAGCTCAATAGACTCCCATACCACATTGCATTTATTGACAGCTTGATCAACCAAACTAACATCGTCCCATTGCATGAGGTGAACATGCAATATAGAAGTTGCAAAAAACATCTGTCCACCAGCGCAAGACAAACGTTAAGTAATCTATAAAGAAAACAAAGAATGTTCAAGTAATAACATCATTCTGACAAACATCAAATCAAATTGAATAAGGAACAGTGAACAGGGCATGCACATCTGCAACTTTAATGTATGCATGGTGGATCCCAAGCAATTACAAGATGCAAAACATCTCAAGGATGTCAAACCTACACTAACAAACGATAGAGAAGGAAATTCTTTCAATCCACTCTCTTTC
Source organism: Panax notoginseng (assembly GCA_016801055.1). Classification (NCBI taxonomy): domain Eukaryota; kingdom Viridiplantae; phylum Streptophyta; class Magnoliopsida; order Apiales; family Araliaceae; genus Panax; species Panax notoginseng. The sequence continues at coordinate 229,262,303 of CM029015.1, read as the reverse complement.
TCTCAAGTGTGATGCCACCTAACCACAAATTGAATATAACATGTATAAATATAGAAAATAATATTCACACAAACCTGTAACTCAGGATAATGCATTTCAGTCGCACAAATAGAACCGTGTTCCAATGCAGAGACTGAACCCTGATAATCTCCTTCAATTATCAGAGCATTTGCAAGCTGCGAACTGAAGTTGCATGACCATAATTTCCCAGCAAACCTTCAAATGAAAAATTCAGAAACCAGTATGAATCCAGATTTATGCAATATGCATGTATTGTGATATCTCTAGTTCTTGTAGATCCAAGTCATTACGCAGAAATGATGTCCCTGCAGAAATACCCAAAGGTTTCCACGCTAATGCATGATAGCATTTAAAACTAGGAGGCAACACATAATATAACTCGGAAAACAAAGAAAATTAGCAAACTATCTTAACTGATATGAGATTATGGTAAAAATGATATCCCAGCAAAAATTATTCTGAATCTTAATTCCTTTTCCAAAGTCCAAAAAAGAGACGAAACAGGAAAGTCATAGATAAACAATAAAGGCTCGCTATTCCAGTAAAAAATTCAAGGGTATTATTCATCAATTAAATAGATATTGGAACTATAATTCAAAAGCATGTGACGTTAAATTGCTATAGAATTGTTATACAGCACTTTGAAGTGATACAGGTTTTAGAAAGAATTTTCCATCTTCCACAAAAAAGGTGTGCACAAGTCTGATGCGTACCCATCTCCAGATGCTGAGGTAAGTTCTAAACCCTTGTTCAAAATCTGCTTTTGTGAAGAAATGGCTCCTACGAGATGGTAGCACTGGCTCAATAAGCTATATGCTCTAAACTTCAACTCAAAGCATGAAGGAATAGATTTCAAAAGCAGTTGCTGCAATAAGAAGAAAACTCTGTAAGTTTATTAAACTAATATTTAAGAATTTTAAAAGAGTGAACTCAGCAAAGAAACCAAGCCTTGAGCTACTCATAAGGCTTTGGGTGCATGATGTCTTGGGATCCATTCTTGCCAAAGTCAAGAATGTTAAATTTCAGTAGAATATAGAGAAGAAAAAGACTCAGTAATGAGGTTTATAGTATATATTTTCTTTTTTGTTTGTTTTGTTTTCCTATTTGAGCTAACTATATGTATATAGGAAAACTAGATGTTGTAATTGAAAGGATAATACTCCTGATATGTATAAATAATGAAAGACTGGAGATTATGTGTGTGAGTTTGTTAGAAAGTAAGAGATTGAGGGAAAAGACGACCAAATCACTAAACCCCAAAACCATAATCACCAACTGAAAGTGGGCATTTTCATTAGTTTTGTTAAAGTCCACAATGATCACACACATAAGTCGAAAACAGAGAGAGATAGACACTGACAGAGCGTTCGAGGTGAGCCTTGGCGTGGTTGACGTTGTGAGAGTGTTTTAGGAGGAGAGAAGCGATGCGGAGGCGCGTCTTGACTTCGACGATTGGAAGGAAAGATACAGTGCTCTGGCATATGGCTTCTAAGCACTTCACTGCCTTTCCTATCTCTCCTTTCTTCTCGTGAAACTCCGCCAGTCCCCACAACCCCTCCGCCACTCCTTCAGACATTTCGATATATTCCTAATTTTCCCTCATACTGACTCATCTAGTTGAACATCTTCATCTCCAAAGTAGGATTAGGGTTGGGGCATAAGACGACCTTAGCAGCTCGTTCAAAAATATGATCCAAAACCGAATTTGAGTTTACTCGTATTCGCTTAAATTAGAGTTTGTTTATTTTATATCAATTTTTATAATTTATAAAGTATACTATTAAATTATATAAACTTGTAATTAAATAAATCAGTCAATTGATTATCAATTTATATTATATTATTTATATTTTTTTACATAGATAAAAGTAAAAAACTTTTATGTATAAGCATTAGTTTAATAATCAATTTAGTATGTATTGGTTCAGTATTAAGTAAAATGATTTATATTTAAAACTCGATTTGAAAGCTGATGAGTAACTCGTTTTGTAAACAAGTTGCGAGCCGAGTAAGTTCGAGTAATAATACGAATTGAATCTGACGCGAAATTAGAAATTTTTTATAGAATTCGAGTCCTGTTCAAGCTAAATTTTTTATAGTCGATCCGAATCTAAATATTAAAATGTTGGTTACTCGTTTACGCCCTAAGGCCATTTTATGGTCGGGGAGCATCTCCAACAGTTAGATTATGTGATGGACTATATTTAGTCCATATGACATCAGTAAATGTCCTTTAGTCTTTCATTTTTTCAGCAGATAGACTATCTCGTTGACTATAATATAAAAATATTAAAATAATTTATGAATTCAAAAAAGCTCCAATCTCATTCCACTCTCCTATTTAAATATAATAAGAATTATAATCTATGGACTATCAAATTCCTAAATTTAATTTTGTTGGTGCTTCAAATATAATCACAAACTATATTTAGTCTACTTGTTGGAGTTAAAAGATAAATTTTAGACTAAATATAGTCTAGAATTGTGCTTACGGAGTTGCTCTAATAACTAGGGACATCCGCCACTATTTAGTACCCCTCCTTTCTACCTTCATTCTACGCATAAAATTAAAATTAATTTTCTTATTGTATTTTACTATCGGTGTCTTATTAAGTTTGATTTTTTGAGATAAATGTAATAGTTACGGGTGTTCTATTTGAAGATAATTTTTTAAAATTTCTCGTGGGTTTTTTTTCAAATATCTTAAGTAACTGAAATGAATATCTATAATTATAATTAAATAATAATAGTATGCATTTTTTAATTAAAAAAAGATTGACTTTCTAAAATTAACAATGCAAACATTTGCAAGCACAAACTATATTGATGTGGCTAGAAATAACTCACCAATAACAAGTTATCACCTGTTATTTATATAATCCTATTAATAAAGGTAATGTAATAATTTGGAGTATTGAGTGTCCTACAAGAATATAACTAGAAGTCTATAGGTATATATAATAATTTTATATTAAATAAATAATAAATTTATATTTTAGGATATATATATATATATAGGTTGACTCTCTACAGCGAACTATATGAAACGAATTAAAAACGAATCGACTATAGTAACAGTAACCGTCGTTATAGCATAAAAAACCGGCTTCCTATGTTATAGAAATGGATAAAACCGTCGTTATAGGCGAATCGTTTTTAGTTCGCTTCCTATGATTCGTTGCAGAGACGAACTGATATATATATATATATATATATATATATATATATAAATATATATATTGTAGTGATTAACTAATTAATAATTTGCTTGAAATATAACTTTGAAAATTTAAAAACAAAATTTATTATATTTTAAGTTACACGCAGAAGACTCGCTACTATTACTTAAACCAATTTCATGACTAATATTAATTAAGTTAAAAAAAAGATTGTTGTCCACACTTATATGTCAAAAAGACTTTATTAATCTTAATTAATGAAAAGCCACATAACACATCCATCAATTACCCATTTAGCTTTAAACTTATTATACTAAAATAATTTATACTCCAAATCTCTATCAGTTATTTAAATGAAATGTAAATTACAATTATATATTTTATAAGTCATGGCAGTATATGAAACACCTTATATGTCAAAAAGACTTTATTAATCTTAATCAATTAATGAAAAGCCACATAACACATTCATCAATTACCCATTTAACTTTAAACTTATTATATTCAAAAATTTAAACTCCAAATCTCTATCAATTATTTAAATGAAATGTAAATTACAATTACATATTTTATAAGTCATGGTAGTATATAAAACTTATTATTTTGATATTTTAGATATATATATATATATATATATATATATAAAACTCAATTATTGCACAAATCTGTCACGTGCAGATATTTAAGTGTATGTGATATTGCTTAAATCACAATAATAATGTTAAGTCGTTTTTCTATTAAAGAGTTAAGACCTACTTAAATACACCATCTGTTTGCGAAAAAAAAATTAGTTTCATTTTGATTTTCAAACATTTATTTACATTATTTAAAATTTTGACATAAATTTATTTAATTTTTGAAATTAATAAATTTGTAATTGGACATTTCATTTTAAATAGTTTATAAAAACTGAATTGTATAAAATTTGAGGTATTAATTTCAAATCAAATTAAAATATCTCAATTAGAAAAATGGCATTAATTAAGAAAATAAATGGCTTAATGTAGTACGTAGTTCAGTTTTAAATATAGTCGAGAGTCAGGTTTTGAATCAACTAAGTAAACTAGTACGTAGGAGTAATAATATGGGAAACAATGAAAATATAATTATTTGCCTATAAAATAGGTGGTCTAAATAATAATATTGGTCGTTTTTTACAATAAAAATTAGTCTAAAATAAATAAATAGGAGGGTAAATAGGAGGGAAGGGAATAATAGGATATCCGAAGAAAAAGGGAATTAACAGGCATGCTATTCGGGCGGAGCTTTTTTGGGGGGCCATTTCCCAGGATATATCTCCTTTGAATATTTCAATTATAATTCTAGTTTTAGTTTTGCTTTTAGGGGGAGAAAACAAATTGGGAGTAACAAAATAAATCAAGGGGTCGGCCGGGGATCATCCCAATATTTTATTTGTTTGTTAATTGTATATGTATATGTATTTGTATGTGTATGTAGGTAGGAAATCAATGAAATAATTAAATAAATAAAGATGACGGAAGTAAGTAGCAGTGATGATGATGTGGTGGTTGGATCAACTCCTCCGCCCAGGGATGAGATACAGAAGAAAGAAGAACAAGAAGAAGAAAAGTCCGCACTCCCTCCTCCTCCGGCAGCGGCAGCCGCAGCAGCAGAACCGGTTGTTGACAGTATTCCTCCTCCTAATAATAATACTAATGAAGGTCACCGCCATGTCTCTTTTGAGTTGCCTGCCACCAATCACTTTAAGAAGAACCGCCTCTTCGGCCGTCAGAAACCCGTTCACACAGTCCTTGGCGGTGGCAAACGTACGTGTCTCTCTCACTATATATATATATATATATATATATATATATATATATATATATACAAACACACATTTCACTACTTAATTATTTGCAGGCTCCCTCTTTCATTGTGTATGTATATATTTGTGCATGGAAGATATTCGCAAACGTGTTAAATTAATATGTTATGCATGGATAAACAAACACACATTTCACTATTTAATTATTTGCAGGCTCCCTCTTTCGTTGTGTATGTATATATTTGTGCATGGAAGATATTCGCAAACGTGTTAAATTAATATGTCATGCATGGAGACAGACCTGTCATGTGCATATTCATGGGTGCACTCACAATCGTCATATATATATATATATGTGTGTGTGTGTGTGTGTGTGTGTGTGGTGAGTGATTTGCAAGAACACATTAGCAAAGTGTGGATCATATTAGGTAACCAATGGTATTAGGAGACTTAATTTGGATAATCTTGCTGGCAATTAACAAGTTATGGTCCTTGGAAGTTAATTTGAACTATGTATCGACGGCCTTGTGCCTGATCTGATCTTCTACTACTGTACCAGAAGCATTAGTGTAATATATATATATATATATATATATATATATATATATATATATATATATATATATGCATGTATTTCTTGATTGAATGCTGGGATTTGATGGTAATTAAGAAGTTGAATTTCAGCTGCTGATGTTATACTTTGGAGGAACAAGCAGATCTCAGCAAGCATGCTTGCGGCTGCAACAGTGATATGGCTACTCTTTGAGTGGATAGGCTATCATGTCCTTACTTTTGTTTGTCATTCTTTAATACTCACCTTGGCAGCTCTGTTCCTCTGGTCCAATCTATCCTCCTTTCTCAGCAAGTGAGATTAACTCTCTCTCTCTCTCTCTCTCTCTCTCTTTCTCTCGATCACACTATTGCATATATTTTATTCTGTTGGGTAATGTTGATATGATCATATGAAGCTTTAATTTGTTTGGCAACAACATTGAATTTCTTGAGAATGTCCCTCCTATAAACGTTGTTTGTGAGCTCTGGTTCTCTCTCTCTCTCTCTGTGTTAGGTCTCCTCCGGTCTTTCCTGACATTGCATTGCCGGAGGACTTGACCATGAAAGTAGCTCTGTTGTTGAGGGACCGAGTTAACAAGGCATTTTATCTGTTTCGGGAGGTAGCTTCAGGAAAAGATCTGAAGAAGTTTCTATATGTACATTTCTATGTCCTTTACTTCATCATACTAGTATATTCATGGACAGCGTAGACACTTTTGTCGTCCAACTTAAATTTAAGTTAAAACATGCATGGCATGCAGGTGATTTTGGGTTTGTGGGGTGTCTCTGTTGTTGGCAGCTGGTTCAATCTTTTGACCCTTGTATACATCAGTAAGTCGTTTGATCAGTCATAAGAGTCTTTAGTTTTTGCTGCTCTTAACGACTCATTTGCAAAGGGAACTAACTACTCAATACTCACTCATGGTGATATTTGTGATTGCAGTTTTTGTGATGCTGCTCACGGTACCCTTGTTGTATGAAATGAATGAAGACAAAGTGGATACCTATGCTGAGAAGGCAACAGGTGAACTCAAGAAGCGCTACAATGCATTGGATGATAGAGTTCTCCGAAAGATCCCCAAAATCCCTTTTATGAAGGATAACAAGCAGCACTGATATTAAGCATCACTGCAGAGGACCTCCGATTTGCTTCTTTCTCAAATGCCTCCACCTTCCTTTAACTTGCAGCTTCTATCTATGTTTTGACTGGGTTTTAGTTTTCAATCTTACCGTCACGTCTTTCCTTTTTCTTGAACCACCAATCCCTTTTTTCTTCCTCTTCTTTCTTTAGCTTATTCTTTAACAATAACTCGTGGGAAATGATCCTTTTATAGTTTTTCTAGGATGGTATTGCACCAATTCTTCTTTTGGATGGTTTTGAAGTGATGCACTTCAATTTGTAAGGAATACCTACAATAGATTGCAGTTATACATGGATTACTCTGTTTTGGTATTCTACTTCCATTCACTTTTTGGTATATATTCTGGGAAACTGATAGTTATAATTTTCAACTTGTTTCTAGATGCTGTTTGTCAAACCATGTATTATACAGATTAATCAAGACAGCTAAATTCTTAAATAACATGGCATATGTATTATGCAAGCCACATCTTCACAGGAGCCTCACTTGTAAATATGCCCCAATAATGAGGATCCCAAACACAATAAACTCGATTGACAAAGTTTCAGAAGTTGCAACAACTTGGATTGCTTAATAAATTTCAAAATATTCCTCAACTTAATACACACATTTTCTGAACCAAATACATTTCACTCATCAAAGTCTACAGCCCTACAACTACTTGGGTTGGCTACACAAAACACTGCTCAATTAATTGTCTTTGACATGCCTGCCTCCCAAATCCTACATATGTGTTTCTAGATTTCATTTCTTGATGTTCCCTGAACTTTGATATGAATATCAACTGCCTTCATTAACTTATTCCAAGCCAAGCCGCGCCATCTTCGGGTTACTGGTACATTATGCTACACTGGAAAAAGGACAAAAGGTTATAGTATCATACTTTTTGCTTCTCAGAACTTGCAGGCAAGAAGGGCTCCCACCACCCAGACTCATATTTTGGGCATGGGGCCACCCAGGTTTCTGGCTTCTCAAACTCTAGTTTGACAGGATTAGAACCCAATGCTTCTTCTAGACTGTCAGCTTCATAGCTGTCGCACAGACTCGGTCCAATCTCAACTTCATGAACCTGCCTAAATCCATTTCCAAAGTCGTAGTGGATCAACAGAGAGACTGTTTCTAATTTTTCAATTCTTCAGTTGTTTATATACAAGAAAAAGAAACTGTTGTTCATTCCTTGTAATATACACATTGTTATCATACCCCAAAAGACTGAACAATTCAACTCAAAACTCCCATCTCCATAGAGTTCTAGACACAAGTCCTGAAAGGGGCACATAAAATTTTTAGGTAAGGGTTATTGTATTTGTTGGAGCTACCTATATACCCGGTTAAATCAAACTAATAGTTTTCATTATTTTGCAGCAAATAGAATGTTTGTTAATGCAAAAGCCAAAAACTAGGACATGACAATATTCAAGTAAATAATTTGGAGTATGAATGGTTAAATTTGGAGTGGTCTTACGTGATCCAGGGGCCATTGGTTGAAACAAGAGCAACGGTGTCTCTTTAGTCTCTTGGTGAAGTTGGGAAACTTATCCAAGAACTTGGGTTCAATCACAAGTCAAAAGTCCTGCTCTAAGTTAGGACGCTCTCTGTAGAGGTGGATACGCTCAGCCAATTGCTCCTGAAAAAGTTCCTCTTCATCCAGCATGAATTTTGCGTTGGCAACAACAAAGTAGTATTTGTTGCTGCTTGCTTGTTCCTGCATTGCATTGTACATTCAAATAAAGAACGAGTATAATAAATAGAGAGTAAATAGATAAAGAATTAGTCTTTCATCAGTTGAAAAGAGCAATCTTTATGATTGTTTGAATAAGGTTGATTGTTTTTAGACTTTGGGGTAGTTAATATATTCTATTATATCAACTTCTAATTAAGTAGCGATTGTCTAAAGTTAAGTGTATCAATTTAGCCATTAGTTCAATTCCAGTTAGTATAATTTCCACACCGTGTGTGTGTATATATATATATATATATATATATATATATATATAGCTAGAGTAGCACCCACCTTACCTAAATGGAAAGAAAATAAAGGGGGGATAATTAAGAACAGAAGTGAACCTTTTCAACAGGGTCGGATGAGTTGATGGCGGCTACAGCTGTCGTTACGGAGGTGGAGGTGGAGGTGGAGGTGGTGGTAAGCTTGGACAGGTGTGTTCGATGGTGGAGGAGAGAGAGTTTTGTGGGGATGTTGATCGTATCTACAGCTATATCGATAGTTATGGGTGGTGGGCTTACTAACCACCGAGGAGGCAGTGAAGCAATTAGATGCCAGATTCATTGTTTTTGGGAGCTTTGATTCGATACGTAAACTAAAAAAAATGAAACTCATATTTCATCGTTTACCGTATCTATAGCGACACTTTTTATATAAAATTATTAAAAATATATATGCAAGCGAAAAGAGAAAAATATATGTGCACAGCTACGTAGTATACAGTCGGCTATGAGTCTATGATGACGATTTTTTGGGCTATAGTGGTGGTTTCATCCGTCGCCATCGCTATTCTAAGCTACGGCGACGGATGAATCGTACCCATAATCTAAAAAATTCGTCGTCATAAACCCGACTGTGTATATACATATAAGCCATGTGAAAATATCAATTTTAAAAAAAAAACTGTATTATTATTATTATTATTATTATTATAACTATAAATAATTGTCAGCAGCAATAAAGAGGAAGATGAAATGATGGGCAGAACAAAAATCACCAACCTTATCCCCACTCTCCCTCTTTCTCTCTCCTTATCCTCCAAGTCCCGACCCAAATTAATTTACCTTGGACTTTCTACATGTCGAATAACACAGTCCTGTCTTATACAAGTATATTTGAGAAATGTGTTGAACTTTAACAAGAAGATCCTTTGTTTTGATAAAACAAATTTAATTTTTTTACTATCATTTCATTTTCATCATTATTAAACTAAAACTCAAACTCGATATACATTTAGGAGTAAATATAAAACCAAAAAGATTTTAGTTAAAAGCTAGGGAGGGCCATCACCAAGGAGGGACATGAATTAGTCAGCTCACCTATAAAATCAACGAGTGATAGAGCATAAGAAAGAAGCAAGTAAACCAGATAAGAGGGTGAGAAAAATGTAGAAATCAACTAACATGATGATGCACCCTTTTATTTCAACTTCAAGCCCTTCCCTGCCAACTCAATTCCTGCTTTAAGAGTTACCATTGCACTGAGAATTGGCTCAGTACAAAATTTTGCTTTTAGACGCACAATCTAGCAATACCCATAACTCAAGGAAAACCAGGACAGATCACATGCAGCATCAATAGCAAGTTGAACCTCAAACAGGGATACATTAATTGAATACACAAATACAAAATCAAACAACATTCTTCAAAACCACCTATAATCTTTTCAGTTAACATGATTAAACACTTCGCCAACTAACAGCAGACCAAACGACATGGTTTGAGCCAAAAATTGGACAAACTGATAGGAATTCATCAACGGGGTCTCGATCATAAAGCATAACAACAGCAAGTAAAATGAACAGTTGATAACTAAACAAGCTCGATATAGGCCATAGGCGCATTGTCCCCTCGCCTAGGAAGAGTTCTTATTATTCTTGTATATCCTCCATTCCTCTCCCCATACCTTTCAGGAACCTCCGCAAACAATGCATGGACTATCTGCTTTTCATAAATAAAGCCAAGGGCTTGTCTCCTTTTATGAAGAGATCCATCTTTGGCCATGGTGATCATTTTATCAACATACTTCCTCATAGCACTAGCCCTTGCTCTAGTAGTTTTAATGCGTCCATACTTTAGTAGCTGGGTTGTTAGGCCACGCAGAAGTGCCTTGCGCTGGTCCGGGGGCCTATTGAGTTTAGGTACACGCTTACCATGTCTCATAAGAGAGAATCGGCCCCCATTGTCAATAATTGTGAAGCAATTCTCAAAACTACTGGATTCTGCAAGAAATTAGACAAAGTTCAAAATAATCGAGCAAGTTAAGAAAGTTCCATGTAAAGAAAAACAACAGGAGAATCAAAATGAAAATTTCAATATTCTTTTCCTTTCTTCATTTTTGGATAAGTAAATTTAATAACGGGCAAAGAAAGCAAACAACTAAACGGCAATTGCTACTGAATAAATGTAACATCCCAGTCCCACATCGAAATATATGATAAAAATTTGTTTGTATATAAAGAATTAAGTTATTAACAAAAGTACCTTCAGTCATAACCTTTTAAGTGAGTCCGTGATAGGCTAAGATGACCTAAAAAGATATTATTGTGCTAGTGGTTTAAGGCCTTATTTGGATGGATTTGACCCAATATTTATTTCGGACTCGGGATTTGACCAGAGTTGTTTCATATGAACATATGGTATCAGAGCCGACTCTCGAAAGCTCGAGCCGTTATTATCCCACAATGGCTAGAGAAGCAAAGATCCGTATGTGTGATTAATTCTGACGAGAACATCAGAAATTTAAGTAGGAGAATTTGTAATACCCCAGTTCCACATCTGACATAAGCATAAGGGGGTCAAAATTTTATGATAATCTTTCAACTCGAGCTCAAAGGATTCAACAAGTGATCGTGTTCATGAGTTTACAATGTATCATGCGACGTCACGAGTTGAGATTATATGCGACGAAGGATGAGGATTCCTTTAGGCATTCGTTGAAGCGTTCATCGTTGGATTTGATTATAAGTTCATTCATTTGGGTCATACAAAGTGTCACGTTTGGTGGAGAAGAGAAGGGACGGACTAAGGATCAAGTTTGGTACTTAAAGATTCGAAAACAAGCGAAGAAGAATTTCTGGACAACCAGCGCTGCCGCACCAGGCTTAGTAAAGGGATGGGCGCTGTTGCGCCAAATGTGCAGAGTTTGGTTCCTAGTTTGAGAACACGGCACTGCCGAGCCAATGTTAGTTGAAGAGACGGCGCTACCGCGCTATGTCAACAGGAAGTTTTCTCTGGAGGGATGGCGCTGCCGCGCTAGTACAAGGCTTAGCACCGACGCTGCCGCGCCAGGTCGCGGCCACAGTTTCCAAGAAACGCGTTTTGATCAAATTTCTTCCTTATTTTGAGGATTTTCATATCTTTCCATAAGTCTAATGTATCTAGTATATTTATTAGATAAGATTTGATTTCCATATTGTTTTGTTAGCTAGGATTTCTATTTCCATTCAAATTCTTATTCCTCATAGAATTAGGATTTCTTATTATTAGTATAAATAAAGGTTACATCTATTGTAATAGATATATAACTTTGATAAATAAAACTTGTGAGATTATTCTCCTTTTGGTTCTTTGAAAACTCCTAAATTGTTCATGATTTTTCTGTGAGATTCATTATCGACTTATTCATACAACAATACATAATTGTGTGTGTCGTCTTCTACCATACATCAATCGTCGATTGTACTTTTGGTTCTTGTCCCGTTATAGACATTGGGTCAATGTGTCGTTGGTGTTCCATTCAACGCAAGTTTCTTAGCGCAAAGCAATTGTACCAATGTTATCGTCTCTTTATAGACTTTGGGTTAAGGTGTTGTAAGCGTTCCACCTTCATAACTTGCTGGAAACGATCAAGGCGACGACCACATCACGCAAGCGTGCCGTGGAATCCATCAACATCAAAATACATGAAAAACTTTTATTTGTATATAAGGAATTAAGTTACTAACAATATTACTAAGTTACTAATAATAGTAATTTCAGTCATGATCTTTTATCTGTATATAACGATTTGACCTGAGTTGTTTCAATAAATCAATAAAAATGAGATATTATGGAGCATATCCTAAAGCTTCAAACAAACTGTTATACATAAGATCCATGATAGGATTTGAATGAAGTTATTTAGAATCAACTAGGGAATGATTATTCCCCAATTGATTTTAGAAAGCTTTTACAACAAATTCTACTTGCCAGTGGTCTTGAGAAGAGTGAATTCGGCAACTTTGCCAGGACAGAGAGTATTAGATATTAAAAGCTTTACTAGTGTACAGTACAAACATTTCAAGTTTTTTCATTCATCGCTATTGCTTTTCGTGCAGTGTGCAATAGGTCATGTTTTAAGCGTAAGCGCGTGCATTTGTGAGTGTGAATGAGAGTGTGTGCATGAGAAGACACAAAAAAGAAAGGCAAACTATGAGCAGCTGTTAAATCCAGCAACTGAGAATACAAAAGCAGAGATCAAACATAATGCTTTTCAATGATCAGACCAGTCCTAAGGCTACTAGAGATTTTTAAAATGACCCCATGACTGCAGGATTAGTAGAGCATCCATATTTGTCATCTATCAATAAGTTAAAACAAAGTTCACAATTGAGCTTTTCTATATGCCAAATGTTTCTGATTTGCTTTAGTGAATTCTAGACCATAAGGGAGGAGGCTTTCAACTTTCAACAGAAGAAAATGGCTTTTGGGTGGGTGACTATGCTTAGTGTTTTGAAATCCATGGACTATGTAACTTTTTAGTTTAGAACTTATTGTGGAACTACATTTTGAAATTGAAACAAGCCTTAAAGTTGTATTATCATGGAGTATATCTTTGTTGTAATAGTAACAAGCATAAACATAAGACTCTTGCCTTCCATCATTACACTGGCCAAAAAAGCCCCAAATATTTTCCTTGAGCAACAAAGATTAATTCTTTAGAAACGCCAATGGTCTAGAAAAACACCATGTCAGTCAGCATGAATTACAAGGGAGAGAGACTAAATAACTTACCAATTAGTGATAGTAGTAGGTGGAACTACAAAGCTTTGAAGTATTTAAAATGCAAATACATGAAAATATAAACGGTAAAACAAATACATGGCGTAGATAGAAAATTGGGTTCAAGCAAAAATGTACCTTGTGAGTTGAGAGAGAGAAGTTGGTGAAGAGGCGCGAGGCCGTGGAAAGAGCGAAGAGCCTTAGAAGTGGGAGAGATTCTGAGGCGAGAGGAGGAGGAGGAGGCAAGTGAGAAGCGAATTGAAGAAGGTTTGTTAATGTTGAGGGAAGGTAAGGCTGATTTGAGAGATGACATACTCCATGTTGTGGTTGCCCAACTGCTCCCGCACGCCATTCTTTGCTTCTTCCCTTCCTGCAAACGGAATGGATTAGAGCTAAGCTTCAAGATTGGCTGAATTTGAAGGTGGTCTCTGTTAGTGGATAATTAGATATTGGCCCCGTTTTAGCTTTTATATTTGTTTCAGGACCCCCACAATTCCGGATATATATAGAAAAAACCCCAAGCCTTAATACATTATTATTAGTATTATCTACTGACTACTGGTATAAAGTATTTTATAGGTACACGCTCAAACATGTGATATGTCCTTGTGTTAATTAATTTATTTATAACATTAGTTAAAAAGAGAATAGAAGTAGCATGACAGTAATAATAAACTAAAAATAAAAGTGTCCTAAATTTAAAAAAAAAATGTATTTAGAATGGAGAGAGTATTTGATAACTAAATGAGAATAAATATATTTTGTCATTTTTGTGGGGGTAAATCAATAGGGAATAATAAAGTAAAAATAAACCGGAACACTTTTTAGTGGTGGCAGCTTAGGCTTGCAGCCTGTAGGCTGTAGGCTGTAGGAGGATACATCTCCCCTACCCTACCTTGTTAATCATTAAATATTTACTACCATTAGACAAGTTTTCAAATAGAAACAAAAGTTCTGAAAATTACACTACTTTGTATTCTCGAGGATACGATGGTGTTTAAGCTGGATTTATTTGTTTCAATGAAACTTTTTTGCAATGTGAAATGGAGTATTTGAATACCAGTAGTCTTTCTTTATCTCATCACTCACCAACAACATCATGCCATCGTTTCTTTCTTTCCCACACAAGTCTGCTGCATGGAAATTCAAGTTTTTATGGCAATCAATGTATTCTTCTTCAAGGTGGCCAACGATTTACAACACATCCAAATTATACCATCTCATCCCATCCCATCCTTAAAATAATTTTAGGGAACAACTACTACTACACTTTTTGCACCTAAGGTGCACTAGCAATTAGCAGTGCCAAATAACAGAATCATTTCCTTGAAACCAGTATATAGGTACAATTTTTTTCAGATGTAAAAGCCAGGAATTGGAATCACAAGTGAGTTCCCTATCCTGGGAAAAAAAATAAAAGATGAGAGCTTTCAGAGCCCAATTATAATATTCAAAAATTGGACCTGGAAGCCATTAGAAAGTTCAAAGACACATAAACCCTGCTTCAAAGAAAATAGGAGGGCTGCATGGTGATTAGTAAGATAAGCTTCAAGGAAAATATCATAAGACCAAAAAGAGTGTCGTTAATGCCTATGTAAAAGATCCTCAGTTTCCAATTCCACCCCACCTATTATCCGATGTTTGGCTGACGGATGGGCATCTAGGGGTGATTTGCATTGCTTTTGCAACTCCATGAACCTACCAACATCAAAACCATGCTTCTTGATCAGCTTCCTCTGCCTTGAGAGAAACAGTCTCTTCATCAAATCTTGGTAAGTCGGGTCTCTTGAGGTGAACAGAAAGTAGGCATAACCTATCACTAGGCCAGTTGTGGTGGTGAAAAATGCAATTGGCTCCATTACATCCCATGAGAATTCCCAGAATGTGAGACGAAAGAAGAGCCCAACTTGTACCACAGCCATCCCCAGCCCTGACCAGAGGATGCGTCTGACCTGCTTGTGAGCAAGTATGTCAAGTTCTTCCTTTTTCTCCTGCAGCTTCTTCAGTTCATCCCTTCTGGGGTCATCTTCGGCTGTTAGAGCAAGGGGCACTGCCCTTCTAACCAAATCCACCACCTGGGACATACACAAGATGATGTTAACCCCCAATTATCAAACTTCCCACAACTGTCAAACTCAAGTGGGAAATTCGAATAAGGATTAGATACAGCAATAACTGAAATGGATTTCAAGAACAACTTTAACATGTCTCAACTCTGGTGCCAATTCATATCTGGTTCAGCCCAAGCCCACAACAAGAAGAGTCACATTCTCAAAACAATTAAGCTTTCTACTAATTCATAATTGGGGAAGAGCAAGCAACTAATAAGCAGCAACAACCAGATTTAATATAAGCTATGTCAATCAACCTAAAACTACTGGTATATAAGGTATACACAGACAAGTACTACATCAATGAAGAGGGAGGGAAATAGCAAAGCAGCTTTTACACTTTGATCTGGGTTTCACATCCCGGTACACATAAAAGGAGGTATAACTGGTCTTCATGCCAAAAAATAATCCACCTGGTCTAAAGAAAATCCCCAAGCCACGAATACACATACAGCAGGTATCACAAACCACACATGAAATTGTGTTAGTTTACTTCGAACAATTTTTTTAAATTTTAGACTAAGCATGTAACAAATTGGAAAAATCAAGATCAGACCTTAAAGATTAAATATTCTTATTATACGACTAGCCCTTAATGAATAGATAATATATTATTCTTTTTCTCCATCCTTCTGTGTCCACAATTCTAAAATGCCCACTTCAAATCCTTCTTCTTGATTTTGTTGTTCTCTTCAATTTTTCACCACACACACACACAGGTGTCATTATAGCACAAATCTTTATAGGTCTCGGCATTAGGATCACCCATATCCATCCTAAACAGCAGAAATAAGAACAAGAGACTGACACTCTCATGGAATGCACATTTTCAACAAGAGCTGTGGGAAACAAAAAAAAACATACAACCATCAACAGTGAAGATGAAGACTCTAGGATTCAGAATTCTGTACCTTAATCTTTACTTTCGATAAGCAGAACTCCATACTTCAAGCAAACAAATACATAGAGTATTAATGAGGGAGACCGTGTTGAGATACTTTATATAGTGAGGCCATGTGATGCATTTTGGGAGTGGCCTTTGGGGAGTTCTTATTGTTCTCTTCATGTGTGTGATAACAATTGTTCAAACAACAAGCAGGCAATTACACTAGTGAATTGCAATCCATGCTCAGTGTTCTAACTAACTTAAATCCAAAATAAACAGAACTTTGCAAATATATTATTAAAAAAACTAACAACCAAACAACATAAAGCAATCCTGTTTTCAGCAAACACAGATCTTCACCGTCACTACTCACTAAAGGTAACATAATAAAGAATTAGGAGGCAATGACACTAGGTTTTTTTTACCCAAAAAGTAAAATAAAATTTCTCCAGTATGAAAGTTAAACTTAAATAAGTCATGAATGGCGTTTTCACTATTAATAATGTCTACTACATAAGAAGTGGTAGAAATAGCAAAACTTCAAAGCAGGAAAAAACAACAAATTGAGAACATGAGCCTAAGATCCATTGAAAAAAATAATTCCAGTATTTTGAAACATGACTCAGTTACATTTACACTTTCAACAAATTGAGTTGTTCAATAATTCATTACCAGACAAATCAAGTATTTCAACTACCTGCCAGCGAATCCTAGAACAGTTGAAAAATAGCAAAATCCTTTATTCTAAACAGTGCAACAAAGCTTCTAAAGGATATTTATTTATGAGGAACAAAGCATAAACCTTTACTCCTATAGAAAGTGCTACCGTGAATAACATTAAGAAGAGGTTCTTAAATCATTCGTGAAGAACCAAAAGGTTAAAGAAAGCAAGTTCACAATGGAATATGAGAGAATTAACAATAAGTGAAAATTACCCCACAAAAATCTAGAAATCCTCCTAATCATAACATAATATCATAATCAAACAGAAATTTTTAATAATAATAACATGAAAAAGAGATAAGATTAGATACATATATATGTATATATATATATATAGATAGAGAGAGAGAGAGGGAAAGAGAATGGGACCTTGTCAGGATGAAGGTAAACTTGATCTCTAAAGAGAAGAACAACACCAGCCTCATCAAGAACACGAGCAAAGGCGGCGGCCTCGTCAACAGATTTAGCAATACCGATGGTCTCACAGGCTTGTAGAAGCTCCTTATACCCAATCACCTCTTTCCCCTCGGTCCCCAACTTCATCTTCAAGGCCTCCACATTCACCAATCTCATCAGTTTCTTCGCCTCCGAGAACGATATAGCAGTACCTCCGTCATTCTCCCCTTCCCCTTCTTTACCGCCAGCGCCAGCGCCAGCGCCGGCAGAAGAAGTCGAAAAGGAGGAGAGCAAACTAGTGTTTCCGGTAGTGAAACAAGCACAATACCTAGAATTATTAAATCTAACGGCCGATGTAACACTCTGTCTTAACAAGTTACACGATGACCTCCACATCTTAATTTCTTTCTTCCACTACCCCAAGACTCAACGTTTTCTCTGTCTCTCTCTCTCTTCTATATGAAAATTATTGCCCCTCCCCTCCTCCTCCCTGCCGCTGCTATGTATTTAGCCATACATACATAATACTGATGTAAATGTAGTGAATGAATCAGATCAAGTTTACGAAAACGATGAGAGGGAGAATAATACGAGCTACGAATGAATGTGTTTAATGTTAATAGATTGATAAATAGATATATAATAATAATAATGGTAGTGGTGGCCTGGAGGTTGGCGAGAAGAACGGAGGCAGGTAGGGGTTAAGACCAGGAGGTCCGTTATGAGCGTTTAAACGGTGTACTAATTCTGTTTGTTTGTGTGTGGATTTGAGGATCCAACGGACACGCTTTCTGCACTGCTCTGACCTGACCCAACATGGATATGGTCCGTGTTACGTCATCAGGCCTGTTAGTTTGAATTGGAATCCTCTACATTTCATTATTTAAATTTAAAATATATTATAATATAGTATTATTATAATAAGAGTGAGATAAACAAATGCTCTTTAGATATATCTTAACGACCCTTGATCCCTTAATATATCTTAATGTTTAAAATTAGAATAATTTTTTTTTATTAAAATTCAAATATAAATCTAAATTATTCAAAACACCTCCTAATAGAAAGATATGGATAAGAGATAAAATGTTAAGATATATTAACATAATATTAATTGATCTATTTTGGCCAATTAAATGTATATATAAAAATTTTTAGTTCTAGTTTTAGTATTAGTATTAATTAATCAAATTCATAGTATCACAAATACTACAATACTTGTTTCCGTCGTCCGTCCGTCCGGGTACCTCACCATAATATTATTATACATGTCATGCACATTTCTTCTTTTAGTTTCTTAAATTTATTTATATGTTGAGTCAGTCCTCGGCGGTTAGGTTGGGTCGGGTCTTGAAAAAATATGCACAAAAACTAGAACCAAAAAAGGAGTCCCCGTGAATATAAATATTTATGCATTTCAATCATTAACCAACCTTTTCTATCTATCTATCTATCTAATTAACAAGAAGAAGAAGAAGAAGAAGAAGAAGAAGAAGAAACCAGTGTGTTCTGATATCTACAAGTGAGCGAGCGAGCGAGCTAAAATTTTAGAGAGTTGAGTTGTGCAGCTAGCTAAACCGTTTAGCAGCAGCAGCAGCAGCAGCTGAGACGATTACTAGGCACTGTGCAGCGCCTTGGAGAGCGTTTTTATCAATCCTTTGGTGATTTTCCAGAACCAAAACACATTCATCATCGTCAACACGGGAGGTATTGTAAGCAAGCTGTAGAAACCCAAGGGGTAGACTTCCTTAACCTGAAAAAAGAAATTAAACACACATACATACATTAAATATCAAAATCTAACACGGTATATACCCGCCACGCCACAGATAACATCCACCTCATAATTTCAAACAAAAAATATAGGATTTAAGAACGTTTGTGTTTTTTAATTCCCCAGCAACCAAAATGCAATGGAAGTTAAAGAATTTCCTAAGATCAAAACAATCTCAGTAGCACACAATCACAGATCAATATGATTGTGTAGTGTACATCTCTATTCATTGAACGAAGCTAGAAATTAACCCAATTGATATCTGGAAGTATCAAAAATAAATATTGTCAGATGATTTTAGTATTTAAAAATAAAAACAACTTGCAGATATTTAAAGACGTAGGCTATCTTCTTAAAGGCCTGCAATTCATAACTACCCAGTGTCAGTCCGTCCACTCACCTGATCAAAATGGATAAACATGTGGTAGAAAAAGAAGACGAACAAAAGAATCCTCGCAACCTGAAGGCATCATATGTCTACATGTCACCATATTTTATCAAGAAACCTATTATACACGGTGAAAACTAACAGAATATCAAAGTATATAGTCAATTAGCTTCCAATCATGCAAAGAGTTGATGGTTAGAATTTTTTCATAAAGAAAAACAGCTTACTTAAAAAAATAAAAATCAAATAGAACAGTAAATATTAAAGTATTACTTGTTCAACCTAATGTTGTGAAGCGACAAAGCTACAAAATTATGAGAGATCTGTAAACTATGCACACTTATTTAGCAATCTGCATAACTAATTGGTTGAGTGGTAGATTTCTATTTTCTTTTCCAAGACATAAGATTTTATTCTCAAACTTAACCATCTAGAGGGATTAAATTAGAATTATCTAAACCTAATTTAATTGTGTCAGAAATTAAATATAATCAAAACCCAAATGGAAGATTCATTCCTTAAGATGTACAAGTCTCCAATTGCAGATGAGAACCAGTGTCCATTTGTAAATTTCACAATATGCAGCCGACAATACAGATTTATTGGATCCAACAGAGTAAAGAGATGGAGATAGGGTTAGGGTGGGGGTGGAGAGGGGGAGAGAGAGTTCAAGGTTGTAGACTGTACCAACCACCCCAGGAACATTGCAACACCATTGCAGGTATAAAGGTAAGACTTCTTCTTACCGGCGACATCCAGGTACCTGCATATGTTGGAAGAGATTAACCAGAGTTCTTCAGTCACTAAAATAAAACAAAGAAATTTCTGGATGCTGTCTTTACCATCTTAGGTTCACGAAGGGAGTTGTGGACTCGGTAAAGAGAATCATTAGTATGTAAAAATGCGCTTGCCCACTTACAAGGGATTGAAAAAGTGAAAATAAAGAGAGTCCATGGTGTAATACCTATGCAAAAGAATGAAATGAGCAAAAACTCAAAATGATTAGACTTGAGTGCGGAGGTATGAATAAAAAGCACAAAAAATTGGAAGAAACATTTTACTGATCCTGTTCAGCATCAAACTATCCAAACTCTATCATTATACTTACATACTCCATACCACCTAAAGCTGGAAAGTTCCAAAGAATCATTGCCAAGTCTGACATAAAATAACCAAGGGATATCTGTATCAACATAAAAACAAATAAACAAAAAAAAAAGATTACTTGAGGAAACAACGGAGGGATCCGAATTGGACATAGTGAGGAGATCATGGGTGTGGGGTCAGACTTTTACATCTAGTCATAGAGAAACAAAAACAAAATAAGAATGTACAGACATAGTAGATGTCATCTCATAGATACCATGTTCGAAAATAAATCAAATAGTGAATATAATTACACAAGTTTTCTAAGATTATGATCTCCAAGACATGCGGATTTATAGAACTCTCACTCTCTTAACTTTTAACAAATTTATTACTTCTCTTGCACTTAACAAGCTTTGATAGACCATAAAATTTGAAATATATTACTTAACTACACCAAAAGGATTCTGCTAAAGCTCTGTCAGAGCTCATTAAAGTCTGGTCTCCAGCATCCCTCACCATCCCCATGGTGATGGATACATAGTTCCTCTTATTTCCTGGGTCCACAATAACAATATGTATAAATGGTGCCAACAATGTCATTAAGAACAGAATCTTACAGAACTCCATAACATGAAGGAACATGGCCAGTATACAAATAGAAATTCTTGAATTAGGACCAAAAATAAAAGTACTAAGAGTTACTTTTCCACAACATAAACTCGTATCTATGTCTATGATATCAATCATTAAAAGTCTAAAATCAATGCATTAATAACAGCACAACAAAGTGGAGAAAAGCAGGTGTCACTGTAATCAGAGATTTCTCAGATTTATCGTAACTTTGTGATTGATACAACTTAGTTATATTTATAGAATCTGCAACTCCTGTAGTATTTGCGAAGCCTGAAATCAAGATCTAACTTGATCGAGCATCAATTGAGAACCTTATTCTTGAATGAGAACCAGAAATATCAATAAATAATGACAGGAAATTCACAATGATGTTTGCAGAAACAGCGTACCCCTAGTATAGTATTGGACAAAGTAGATGTCCTATACGTGATTAACTCAGTCTGAGAACCCTCGTCAAAAAAATCTGATACAAGCAAGATATAAACAGAAGCAACTGCCACAATGAACGCATGGAAAGTAGAAAAACCCCTGGCCAGCAAAAGCAAAAGTTACATAATGTTGAAACAAATACCATCAACTGTGAACAACTATAATTTAATAAACATGTATTATTATTAACACAGAGAAAAACAATTACCTGTTGTTCCATTCAAGTTTCTGTGCATTGTTGAGTTTGGCATATCCCTTGAACAATGAAAAGCTAATTACACCTGTTGATTCATAAACCTTCAAAAGCAAAATTGAACCCTCTTTAAAGGTATCATATTGTCTAAACAGACGCATAAATAACAGCTACACAAAAAGCTTATATATATATATATATATGTATATATATATATATATATATATATGCATAGTAATCCATAGCAAATGTTTGCTATGGACACTATTCCAGCAAGCAAATCTCTCACCGTCCATTGTGATATCTAAGGGCCAAGATCAACTTAGGCATGGGCTTAGCCGCTAGTCCTTCTTGCGGCCAGGGAAACTCTTACCAACGGCCAATGTAATGACCAAATTTCCCTCGAAGATTGGTAGGATTTTTCCTGACTGCTACTCCTACTACCGGCCAGGCTAAACGACGACGTATATCATCAATAATTTCTAACATTTTACTCCAAACATATTCATTTTCTAAGCAGCTACAGAAATTTAGCTTTGGAGAGAATTTGCTGAGCTTTGAAGAAATTAGTTGTTCGTGCATAATTTTGGTAAGTGTTCATCAATGACTTTCATGCCTGCTACAAACATATTTTTATCCAGTTCTTCTGAATCTCTTGCTAGTTTAGATTGTACAAATGCATCTAAGTTTGTTAATGATACTGAAAGTAGTAAAATTGAGATGGTCCCTTATGTTGGTCAATTGTTCTCTAAGTTGGAAGAAGCTGAAAATTTTTATAGATCCTATGCACACAAAAATGGATTTGAGATTAAAATTGTTACTAGGCATAACATGCTCGTAGTAATAATGTGTCGTCCAACTTATATGTATGTAAAAAGCTAGGTAGACCAACTGTTGTAAAGAATTCATCAAATGATGAAAATGATAATGATAAAATAAGAAGACAAAAAGACTAGATAGGAAGAACATTATGCAAATCTAGAATGTTTGTTGTCCATAGTAAGAAAGAAGACAATTGGCGTATTTCAACCATTAAGTTGGATTACAATCATCATTTAGTGACACTTACCAAAATAGATTTGATTGAGACACATACGAATATTATGCCGGTGACAAGATAATTAATTGAAACTTTAAATAAAGCGTGTTTTGGTCATAGTATGATGATGAACGTTTTGAGCACAATGGGTGGAGGGATGAAAAACGTAGATTTTAGTGACAGGGATATTCATAATCTAATTAGGGATTTAAGGCGTGACTCGGAGGATGAAAATGATGCACATATTGCAGTCAATTATTTGAAAAAAGTTGAATATGGCAATGAGTAAATTCTTTTTTTTGTGTCAAACCAAGTGAAAACAATCGCATAGCTTGTATTTTGTGGGTAGACGCCCGATCAAGGTTAATGAAGTCTGTAGCAGTGGAATAGGAGTGGAGTAGGTTGAACGATAGATGATTAGAAGAAACACGATGAGCAGAGAATATGTATTGTATGAGAGTATTTGTGTAAAAAGAAAGTTACCCACCCATTCAACCAAAATTTTTTAAAAGAATAAGTCAAATCTATTCACCCCAATTCAAATTTCAAAACTCATACTTATTCGGTCAGATCTTGGCTCATTCAATTCTAAACAAACAGAGCTTTTAGTCTCTCCCCTAGTAATTGTGTACAAAGACCGGAATAAATAGGACAAGCAAACGGCACCCCATGCATACATGGCAATCTAATTTGAATCAACAAAATACATATACCTAGGGTGTACATTAAATTGCCCTGCATAACCAAAAGAAGTATGCCTTTGTGTAACGCCCAACCACATCCCTACTTGCGAGGTATGCCTTTGTGTAAGGCCCAACCACATCCTTACTTGCTTTTTTTGGACACTTTGAATAATATTCGTGCAACCAAATTGTAATACCCAGGAAAAAAATTAATGATAATAATAAAAAAATTATATATTTTTAAAATATATTAATTGGATTTTGTCAATTTTTTTTTGTCAAACTAATCATTTAATTTATGTGGGTTAATAAGTATTAATAAGTGATAGATAAATTAATTTGATAAAATTGGGCCTTAAAACTAATTGAGTTTAATTATATGTGGGTAATAATAAATTGATGAGTATGAAATATGTTATATTTTTATTCCTTAATACTTAATCTTTTGTATTTATTTTGTGTCTAAATAAATTTATTATTCTTATATTTTTATTTTGGGTACAATTGATGGACTTTGTGATTTTGGAAATAATTTGAAGACAAATTGAGCATTATTGGATCAAGGGAGCTAAAATTCAAATGGGTCACGAATTAGTTAATGGAGGAATATCAAATATATATATCATGTGGGTTTTTTTAATATAATATCCTAATTGATCATGAGAATTAAGTACATGAAATAATGGATTCAGGAAGCTATTACAAGGACGTGAATAACAAGTCAGTATTAATAATCATGTGGGCCACAATGTGCTTTATTTTCATGCAGTAAACTTGCAATCCTTGAAATTTATTCACGTAGGCAACATATTCATAAATTCATGAATTCTAATTCTAATTGGAGGAGGATTGACCAAGTCACGAGGAATTCAGCAGCTTACGCGACTTGGAAATTATTCACGTGGCAATTGAAAAATCCAAAGGCGGCTTGGAAAGTTTTTACACAGCAATTGTATTAGATTTAGGATTTACTTTATATTAAGATTTATTTCCAAATTGAATTCTATTTCTTTATGAAATTAGTGTAATATGTAATTCCTTTTAGGATTTGAATTTCTACTTCCTATAGGATTTAGGACTTTGTCTAGCACTATAAATAGAGGATGAGAGTCAGGGTTTTATTAATTCAACTATCAACTATCATCTATTGGAGTGCAAACTCAAGAGCATATCAGGCTAGTTCTTTTTATTCAATTCTAAAGGGAGGTGAATCCTTGTTACAAGTAATTGATTAATTGAGTATTATTATTATTTATTCCTTCTTGTGTGAAATTTCTTCTGATAATCTGTTTTCATTGATTGCATTCTAATTGATCTAATTAATTTAATGTGGCCAATTGAATTAGTTTGATCATTATCATATGCTAGATTAAGATTGGTATTACGTGTAATTGATATTTGTCTTCATGACAAGTAGCAACTTGGTAATAATAATTGTGGACAAGCTTTTGTTTATTGCTAAGATTATCAGAAAACAAGTTAAACAAATCGAGCTTATGTGTTTGTTGCTTGGATTAGCCTAATTCTCTATTTCTTAATGCTTCTATCATATTAAATTTAGAGAGCTTGTTCTAGGTTGTATGCTAGTTAGAATCTCCACTTGTTTCATACAGTGATAATCTAAGGAGAATTTCGGATAGCAGAGCTTATTGTTATCTAGGAAGGAAAAATAATAATAACTTGATTAATTGATTGTTGTACTCGGTGAAACTGAACTGCAGAACTGAAGTTTTTACATATTTGGTTAATTTCATCATTAATTCTTGTTCTCCTAGTTTAAAAATAATTTTCAAAAACCCCCATCTTTATTTTCTGTTGAAATAGTAGAATAATTCGAAAACAACTTTACTCTTTGTGGGATCGATCCTTACTTGCTACTGTGCTAATTATTATAAATTGTAAAGTGAAAGTGAGGTTAATTTAGAAGTGTAAACGACAGCTCCCATAAATCCAATTAAAATTAGTAGAATTAATAAGATCTATTAATAAATAAATAAATGTCTAAAACCTAATTTGCTCAACTTTACGTCTAACATGAATTGACTGAGGGAAAAGGACAGAGAAAAAGGGCGGCTGTAGAGGAAAACTTAGATTTTGATAGCTATTTGTTTTCCGGTAAGTAATTCACTGTGATTTATGTAATTATGTTCTGCAATTGTACGAGGACATTAGGAATTGGAGAATATATACTTGCAAAACTATTGAGGCTAGTTAATAACAGTATGCTCACGTGGTGGAAATTATAAAACTATCTTGCTGATTTTGGGCGCCCATCATAGATATATGTGAATGGATGCACATTGATTTACTAATAAAGTGAATATGCAATCAAGCTAATAGATTCTTATTATATATGGTATTCTATCTAAGTATACATGTATACATATAATTTGTGTTGTCATCCTTTTAAGCCTTAAGGTGCTAATGTAAGGAATTGATGATTCCTTTAAATTAAACTATTTCTTATGTATAAAACTTACATGACCATCATTTATATCTTGGTAAAATTATAAGCTTAGGCACTGACTATGTATAATTGTTATATCAGTTTAGTAAAATTTTATAATATTTTGTAATTCGAGGATCATGGATAAGTTTTTAAGATAAACAGCTTGTATGTATTAATACTTATATAATTGTATAGTTATATTATGTATTAAATTTTTTAACGAACTTTAATTGTGATTATAATCTTGGGTATTACATTGCTTACTCCAAGTATGCACTTTTTAAGCGAGACCCTTTTGGTTTTAATTAGTTCGTTTTGCTACTCGTTTAGAAATTTGGTATTGCCTCTCATCATTATTCCTTGTCAAATTTATTATCATAGTTCCATTTTGGTGTTGATATTTGGAACTTATATTTGTACTCTTTAGACTAGTGCATCATGTCTAGAATTTGATTTAGGCTTAAATATAAGTTACTATACTAAACTATTGACCTTTTTCCACTTCGGTGTTTGACCTTTAATTTTTTCTATTAAGCCAACTATCAATTTTTTCCACTTTGGTTCAATTGAACCTGCCACGTCATAAATTGATGACGTGGCTTGAACACGTGGCATGTAAAAGTTGATATGTACTCAAATTGTAATTAATTTAAGACTTAAATATAAATTACTACCACAAACTATTGATTTGTTTCCACTTCGATGATTGACCTGAGTTATAGGTAAAATTATGGATTAGGTTTTTCTTCCGTTTGATTTTTTGTTCAACTATCATTTTAACTATATTCGAATCTATGTCTAATCCGTTTTACTTCTATTCGTTTATTTCTTTCTACTCATAGATCCGCTAGAGTAGCTAAAAGGCGACGTAACAATGGAAAAGTGGTGAAGGTCAGCCCAATAAGCAACCTAATAATCAGATTAATGCTCAATTAGTTGCCTTGGTAATGCTCCACACGCAAATGGGGAGGAAAGGAATACAGATGGTCTTGATCAACTAGTGATTCCAATGTATGTATGGTTAGAGAGGTTTCAAAAGCAATAACCACAGTCATTCAGTTCAGCTCCGACTCCAATTGATGCAGAGAATTGGACTGCCCATTTGGAGAAGATCTTTGATGTGTTGGGGTGCTCGAATAATTAGAAACTGTTACTAGCAGCTTATAAGCTAGAGGTGGAGGAAGGTGATAAAAACAACAAAAGGTGATGGATATGCTAAGACACTTAGTTGGGCAGAGTTGTGAGATCTTTTATCATCAATACTTTTCAACTATTGATAAAGAGGTCTGGTAGAGAGTATTTGTCTATTCGGCAGAAAGATGATGAGTCCATTACGGATTATATGACGAGGTTTACCAGGTTGGTAGGCTTTGTGGAAACCTCATTAGGGATTGTAGCAGAACAGGTAGAGAAGTTCAAGTGGAGAATTCATTATATATATATTGCCAATATCTCATTAACAAATTTGCAGATGTTTCAGCAATGGCTAATGCGGCCAAGAATATTAAAATGGAGTGGCAAGACTTTCGTTCTTCTAAACCGGAGGGGAGTAGAAAGAGGGACAGAGATGACCAACAAGGTCAAGCTTCGAGTCAGTATGACAGAAATCAAGGTGGTCAGTG
The DNA here is from genome assembly GCA_016801055.1 of Panax notoginseng. Lineage (NCBI taxonomy): Eukaryota > Viridiplantae > Streptophyta > Magnoliopsida > Apiales > Araliaceae > Panax > Panax notoginseng. The sequence goes on along the minus strand of CM029015.1, from coordinate 229,234,503 downwards.
GAACGAGAATTGTGGTGGCCAACAGGGGAATGGCGTGGCCAGAATCATAATAGGGGTTATCAGCAGTTACCTCAGCAGGGGCAGAATCGTCAGCTTCAGCTACCTCAACAAGGTCAGAATCGCCAGCAATGTCAGAATCGTCAACAAGGGCAGAATAAGGGTCGCTACCCAGGACTAACTGATGGGGGTAATCTAAATCTTATTCCGATAGCTTCTTGCGCTACTTGTGGGGCTAATCATCCAGGGAGGTCAGCATCAGGGTGGTCGGGTGTTTGCCTTGACATATAACCAGGCGACAGATGCGACATGTACTGTTTCTAGCACTCTTTTAGTTGACATTCGTGAAACTTCTATTTTATTTAATACTAACTCTACACATTCAGTTGTTACGAATTCTTTTGTTTGGCACCTTGGTGTGTCATCTCAATCCTTAGATCCTGTTATGTCTATTATTACCCTGATGAAGATTCTATTATTATTTCTGATTTATATCGAGAGTGTCCAATCAGTTTTGGAGATAAGGTTCGTGGGGCTAATGTTCTTCCGATGAGTATGCATGATTTTTATATAATTCTTGGGACGGACAGTTGGATAAGCACCAAGCCACTATCATTTATCAAGTGAAGAAGGTTATATTTGGAGATGTAAAGTCTCCGAAATTCGTGTTTCAGGGTGGTGAAATTGATTTCAGCTTTGAAGGCTGGGAAGTTGGTAGCAAAGGGATGTGAAAGGTACTTATAAGCGATTTGTGGAAGGATTATCTTTACTTCCCTTGCCATTGACTCAGTTGATGAGAAAAGGCACGAAGTTTGTGTGGAATGAGGAGCGCGATAAGAGTTTTGAGGAGTTGAAGAAACGGCTTGTGACAGCTCCAATATTTACATTGCTGTCGGGGACAGGAGGTTACCAAATTTATAGTAATGCTTCTAAGAAGGGCTTGGGGTGTGTTTCGATGCAACACGGTAAGGTGATTGCTTATGCTTCTAGGCAGCTTAAACCTTACGAGGTGAACTACCCCACTCATGATTTGGAGTTGGCAGTAGTAATTTTAGCCCTAAAAATTTAGAGGCACTATTTGTATGGCTTCACCAATCACAAAAGTCTTAAATACATCTTCACTCAAAAGGAGCTCAACATGAGGTAGAGGCCTTGGTTGGAGCTTTTAAAGGATTATGATGCGAGAATTCAGTATTACCCGGGGAAGGCGAATGTGGTTGCAGATGCTCTTAGCCGAAAGAGTTCAAGGAGTGTAGCAGCCCTTAATACACAACCTTAGCTTACTTCGGATGTGGAGCGACTAGAGTTAGAGTTGTATGTGCAAGGTTCTGGCCATTTAGCATGTATGAGAGTGGAGCTCTCTCTTATCTCGCGAGTTAAAGAAGCTCAAAAGGAAGACGGGGAGTTGTGGGGTATGACGCAAAATCTGGAGGAGGACAAGTAGCCCGAGTTTCGTATCGACGACCATGGTGTAATTTGGTTAGGTAAACGATTGTGTGTACCGTCGAATCCAACCATTCAAGAGGTTGTGTTGGCTGAGGCTTATAGTTCGTCATTTTCTATTCATCCAGGTTCCATAAAGATGTAAAGGGATTTAAAGAAGAATTCTTGGTGGAATGGGATGAAACGAGATATGGCTGAATATGTGGGGAATTGCCTCACTTGTCAACAAGTGAAGATGGAACATCAACGAGCTAGTGGTTTGCTCCAACAGTTAGATATTCCAGGAATTCATGATGGATTTTGTGACTGGTTTGTCGAAGACATTCAGGAAAAATGATGTCATTTGGGTCGTGGTGGACCGGTTGACCAAATAGGCACACTTTTTGGCTATCCACGAGGGTTACTCGGTGGATAGGTTGGCACATATCTTTCAGCAAGAGATTGTTAGACTTCATTATACTCTAGTGTCTATTATTTCATATTGGGACCCACGGTTCACTTTACAATTTTGGAAAAGGTTTCAACAAGCTTGAGGCACTTGGCTCAATTTTAATACTTCTTTTCATCCGCAAACCGATGGGTAATCCGAACAGACTATTCAGATATTGGAGGACATGTTAAGGTCTTGTGCGCTTGAGTGAACGGGTAATTGGGATGCCTACTTAAGCCTAATTGAGTTTGCTTATAACAGCAGCTGGCATGCAAGTATTGAAATTGCTCCGTTCAAGGCGTTGTATGGTAGGAAATGTCGAGCACCAACTTGTTGGGATGAGGTTGACGAGAAGGCCATAGAAGAGCCTAAGTTATTCAAATCACTACGGAGAAGGTAACGGTGACCAAGGAGAAGTTGAGGTTAGCTCGATCACGGCAAAAGAGTTATACTGATAATCATAAGAAGGCCTTAAAGTTTGAACTTGGTGAGCATGTGCTTTTAAAAGTTTCTCCTTAGAAGAACATTCGGTGATTTGGGTTGAAAAGGAAACTTAGTCCGCGTTATATTGGTCCATTTGAGATTTTGAAGAGAGTTGGTGATGTTGCATATCGATTAGCTTTGCCTCCGCAGCTAGCTCATTTGCATAACATGTTACATGTATCGATGTTGAGGAGTTAACATTATCATCCATTGCATGTAGTGCAATATTCGTTCAATAAGATTCGGGATGATCTTACATGTGAGGAGCAAGCCGAGACAATTTTGGATCGTCAAGAGCAGATTATGAGGAAAAAGACAATTCCGTTTGTTAAGGTTTTGTGGAGGAACCATTTGGAACGGGAAGCTGCTTGGGAGATGGGGAAGTCTATCCAAGCAGAGTATCCGCATCTTTTTGATAATTAAGTACGTTCTTTTTATTTGATTTCAGGAACTGAATCCTTTAAAAAAGGAGAGGTGATCAAATACCAGGAAAATAATAATAATAATAATAATAATAATAATAATAATATATATATTTTAAAATATATTAATTGAATTTTGTCATTTTCTGAGTCAAACTAGTCATTTACTTTATGCGAGTTAATAAGTATTAATAAGTGATGGATAAATTAATTTAGTAAAATTGGGCCTTAAAACTAATTCGGTTTAATTTATATGAAGATAATAATAAATCCTATTAAAATTAGAAAAATTAATAAGATCGATTAAAATATAAATGTCTAAAACCTAATTTGCTCAATTTTACGTCTAACACGAATTAACTGAGGGAAAAGGACGGTAGTAGAGGAAAAATTAGAATCTGGTAGCTAATTGTTTTCCGGTAAGTATTTCATTGTGATTGATGCAATTATGTTCTATGAGGACATTAGGAATTGTTGAATATATACATGCAAAACTATTGAGGCTAGTTAATAACAGTAAGCTCACGTGGTGAAAATTATAAAACTAGATTGTTGATTTTGGGCACCCAACATAGATATATTTGAATGGATGAAGATTAATTTACTAATAAAGTGAATATGCAGGCAAGCTAATAGATTCTTATTATATATGGTAAGTGCGGAGAGGCGAGAGCTCCCTTCTTTCCAATGGTTTAAATATTCTGTTTAGACTATGACACATCCATTTATTTGGAGTCGTATTAAATATTTTAGATTGTGGTTTGAGCCAATTTGGTATTTATTATGGTTTGACTTGTGGTATTTATCATTTATTAGATATACTCTTTTTGTGGCTTGTTATAATTTCATCAGTTAAGTGGTGTTTTTGTGTAACCACTCATTCTATTTTTGAAAGGGGTGTTACACAAACCAAGGAAATACCACGTCTTTTTTTACATTCTTCCATTATGAAGTCATGTCATTCCCAAAAATTTCTCTAAAATACCTCAGTGAGCCATTAAATGAGGGACAAGTTAAGGGTACATAAGCACCAATTATTCCATATTATTAGTCTAAATTTTCATACAAAATATGTCAATATTATGCATGTATATGACTTCATACAAAATTAATCATGTATGTATGCATACTACCTAATTTGTTATTTCATTTTCATACATGTAATTCTAGTCGTATTTTATAAATTAACATAAATTCGTTAAAAAAAATCGGTGAATATTCTTACTAGTAATTGGAGTAGAATAATCGATTCAAATATGAATTTTGATGTAGAATCGACTTTGTCAAGCCTTAGCCTTGTCTTCTTCTTCCTCCAAAGGATAGTAACCTTATCGTCTGCAAGCGTTTGATAGCAACAAAACAGATCCAGATCTGGGTTGGGTTTTGTTTATTGTCTGGTCGATACTCCTACTAACGACCAGGCTATAAGACGTCGTATTGATCATAAACGTTGCCATTAGCCTAAGGCATTAGTAGGAGTAGCGGCCAAGAAAGATCCTACTAATCTTCGTTGATAATTTGGTCGTTACAGTGGCCGTTGGAAAGAGTTTACTTGACCGCCAGAATGACTAGCGTCCAAGCCCATGCCCAAGTTGAGCTTTAGATCTAACATTGGACAGTGAGAGATTTGTTTGTTGGAATAGTGTCTGTAGCAAACATTTGCTATGGATCACTACCCTATATGTATTGGCAATCACTGGCAGGATAGAAATATAAGAAAACATAAAGGGGCATAACAAAATACACGATGAGTATGCCTCGAGAGCAAAGGGAGTTCTAAATAGAATCAAGAGTACAGAAAAAAAATTATAAAAGATAAATTAATTTAACATATCTACTTGATTAACCACTTTACATTTTTTGTGCATTTACAGCCTTCCCCATTTGGTAGTTTGAAATACAATGTAAAACATTGACGATTATGATAGATTACATGACCTCAAATCTATTATCATTGGTTACACATTTTCACCATACTTATTAGGATGCCAATAAATATATAAATGTATAATATCCAGAAAAAAAAATCAACAAAAAAGAAAAGAGTAGGAATCTCAGTCCTGACTGAGGGAGTAGCATGTCCTAATTAATACTTAGCAAATGAAACAGCCATACTTACAGTTTTGCACATATAGCATGTGTAATATACTTACAATTTTGCACATCACAATGCCGGCAAAGACAGACGAAAGCCAAGCCAACTCTCTGCTGGGACTACCATAACTGGATGTAGTAATAAAACCAAGTGGGAAACAAAAATCCATCATATTGCTCTGATGGGGGTTATAATCTCAACCCAAACTGCAGTAAACAGTGTAAAAGCAAATCAATTCACCCATCAAAGAAGAAGCCAATTGACGGACCCTGGTCATTAATAACCCCCATATTTTGGTAATTAGTTGTTAAAATTAAAAACCCAGATGCAGAAAGAAGGCGAAGGTGAAGTAGGTCACACAGTAAATATCATATTTGAAGAAAACTACAGAATAACTTACCACCAGGCGTTTCTGAGAGAGAGAGAGAGGGAGGGGATCAAAAAGTCAGTCTGCAGACCGAGTAAAAGATAATCGGCAGTACAAGGAAAAGAAAGAAAGAGTGATTAGTTTTGAAAAGACAAGAGGGAAAAGAACAGAGAAGGGAATTAATTATAGTAGTAGTATTTAGAATAATCAAGAGGACTTGACATGGAATAAAATAGCGGTCAGTGTAATGTGATTGGAGTATGATCGTGAGTAAATTGATTAGAGAGGGGGAGAATTGGATTCCTTACTTGTACGGCGTACTGCGTAGCGTGGACCGAAGGAAAAGGATAAGAGCGACAAGCACGAGGACGTAGTAGCTTTACTTGCACAAAACAAATTACCACAGATAAACAAAACATGGGGCTGGGCGCGGGGGGAGAGGGGCATACTACTATTTTTATTTTTATTTTTATTTTTATTTTTAGGGTTTCTCAAGTATCCCATGCTCTCATTTAAATTTATCTGGGCCAAATATGTGTCTCCTATCTCTCATTAAACTTCCTTTTGTGTTTAAACATAAACACATAATTTTTTATTATTATTTTGTTAATTTCCACACGCATCCAAAAATTAAAAGAATCGAACCCAAGAAACATACAACAAAAACACAAAATTTTAAGATTTAGTCTCCCAATCATTTATTAAGATAAAAGGTTTATGTTTCAAGGAATTTGACATCATATTTAAGTTGTAATTAATATAAAACTTTAAGCGATAATATAAAATAGTTATCGGTGGGTCTTGTATGTATAGATAATATTCATATTTAATATTAACATAAATTTATCAACATATATATTAACACTTTTTCATTAATGATAAAACCCTCTAATTCACAAAAAGAATCTCTTTCTTTAATTTTTATTTTGTTTCACAACCACTTTTTAGTTACAACACTACAAACAATTCATTATTGTTTGAGAAAGAAATATATTTATAAATTCTGAAAGGAATTGTTTTTGAAACAAATAAAATATTTTTTAATAATTTAATTATTCCACCATTAAATTACATCTTTTTAGACCTAAAAAACCACAACCAAATTGGCCGCCATTTTCCTTTTATATCTAATACAAAATCACAATTTTTCTAATCTTTATTGTTGCAATCTTTCTTTTATGACGTTCTCCATATTATTCAACTTCACATTTTGCATCTCAAATTTTATTTTTTAGGAATATTTTTGGGAGTGCACAAAATCATAATCAAGAAAATGACTAGAAATACATCCAAAAAATTGAAACCTCATAAAACTTGACCATGGGATATATATATATATATATATATATATATATATATATATAGATAGACTAGCCGAGTAGCCCTTGCGAAGCATGGATTGTTTTTTAAATAAAATTATTTTTAATTTATTTTATATAGTGATTATAAAATATATATATTTTTTTTGAATTTAAAATTGACTTACTATTATTATTAGAATGACTATACATTTTTTTTTAAAACGTTTTGACTACAAATCACATATTGAGTGTTACTAATGTGATTCTTTTGTTATTTTTAATTTAATATTAAGTTTTTATATAGTTTCGTATTTTAATATTTAGTTTTTATAATCAATTTTTCGTATTTATGTATGAATTTTTAATTAGAGTTCAAAGTTGAGTACAAATCTAAAAACCTGAACATAATGTTTAAATCATACTCTATTTTATTATTAATTAACTAAATAAATTCTATAAAAAGTTAAATTATTGTAAAATAATAAGTTACAATCATGATTTTAGTTTTAAAAGGTAATTAAATTTTAATTAGTAATATAAGTCATAATTTTTTTAACATTAATTAACTTGAGGTCTCCGACATGAAATAAAGTTATTTACTAAATTTTAATCATTAATATTTTTGTAATATACATTAAAAAAATTATATTAATTATTATTTACTAATAATATTTTTCTTTTATTTTTAATATATAGTTAGTTAGGAATATAATTGTTGTAGAATAATGAGTGCCATTATGATTTTAATTTTAAAAAGTAGCTAACTAAATTTTAATAACTAATATATAAATTATAATTATTTTGTAACATTAATTAACTAAAGGTTTCCTATATATAATAGAATTGGTAACTAAAATAATTATTAATATATATAGGGAAAAATGCATGTGCAGTCGGCTATAGCGACGGATTTTTGGGCTATAGCAAAACTGTCGTCATAGTCCGACTGTGTAATATGCAGCTGTATATATACATATAGCCCATATATATATATATATATATATATATATATATATATATATATATATATATATATATATATATAGTCCATTTCTTAAGCTCACCCTTATTGAGCTCGGGGTATAGTCCATTTCTTAAGCTCACCCTTATTGAGCTCACCCCGAGCTCACCCTGCCTTTTTTTTAAAAAAAAAACATAACTAATAAAAAATATATAATAATTATTGGAATTGAAAGTTTTTAAAAAAAAAAGTGTTTTGGGTGTGATTTGGGTGCATATAACAAAACAGTGTTGTACAGATTGTTTATGACTGAATTCAGATAAATAAAGATTAAGACTTCAATATCCCCAATTATGAACTATAAATCAATTATCCCAATTATCATATCTACTGAATTATTAACAGGAAATCTCAAATGTCAAAAGCCCTTTTCCAAGTGATCAATTAACTTCTATTTAATCCAGATTAATCTTGCTATATTCCTATGCAAAACAATTGAATTAAACTCCTTCCAATCCAATTCCTTATGCGTTACATGCGGTGAACAGATATTTCCATTCAATTCACAAACCTAATTATTTACTATGCAAATAACTAAGTCACATGTTATCATGCCCAGTTCTAACCCTAAAATTCCTCTTCCAATTCCTTCTAGAGTAACAAGGTAATTATTGGCCAAATAATTAATCAATAAATACAAGACAAGATAAACAATTCACTTTGACACAAATAATTGGAATAAATCGAATAACTAATTTATAGACATAAAAGGTTCAATTGAAATCTTAATAAAAAAAATTTAGTTCATTATTAATGAATTAAAACCAAGAATCCACAATTGAATAGACATTAAAAGATAAAAGTATGATAAGAGAAAAGAATAGAATTTGTTGTCAGCGAATCTGATGCTCCCCTCTTGCACCTGCTCTTGATCTTCAATGATCTCCAAGTTGCTTCAAACTCCAAAACTAATAAGAACGAGGGTTAATGTCTAATCTAATGGAGTGTATCTCTAGTCTAATCTATGTAATCTCCCTTTATTTTATGCCTTACATCATGTATTTATAGGTTACAAGTCCAATTTTTAGCTTAGGAACAAACCCAATCCTATTTGGAGTCAAAAAAGTGTCAAAATTCTCCCCAAAACGCGTCCAAGCTTGCCCAACCTCTTCTCCAGCGCCCCAGCGCTGGGCACGGCACTGGGACACTGCCCCCTAGCACCCCGGCGCTGCAAATAAGCCTTGTTTGGGCGCCCCGGCGCTGGGCATAATTCTGGAAATTTTCTACTCCGACATCCTTTAGAAAAATGGCCATAACTTCTTCGTTCGAACTCCGACTTCGATGATTCAAGATGTTCCGGAAAGAGGAGACATAGATCTACAACTTTCATTCTTTAAGTTTTTCGAAATAAGGTCCAGAGAAATACTCAAATTGGCTCTGAAGTTACTTCTGTGTAAATGGCAAGCCGAAAACGCGAATCTAGGCTCCCCAAACGTCGATCAAAGTAACTTTTGTCCCAAATCCCACAAAACAACATAAAACATGCTTGAATAAACACAAACACTTAAAAATATCCAAAATATTAAGCTCAAATGCACTCAATTATGGGTATAAAACTCACTCATCAAATACCCCCAAACTTAAACATTTGCTTGTCCTCAAGCAAAAACAAAATTTAGAAAAATTCATCCTCTAGCAATGATCCACCCACACAATGAATCAATATGAATTCGCACAATGGCCTCAAAGGTTACAACAAATGATAACCCGCAGAAAATTTCAAAACAATGTCATGTCTAAAATTTTAACAACTTTCATTAGCTTCACATCTACTCATGATCCTTTAAGTGCGTGTGTGCATCCATATGTTCAAACTAGTCATGATTTAGCTAATATCAACCAACACTCATAAAATATTTTCAAAACAACTCTCAAAACTTCTCATCACATCAATCACCGCTAAAATAGACAAAGCACATTTTTTTTCTTGAGGATCAACCGGATATTTAACTTTTAAGCTCATATGAACCCTTTCCAAGTATTTCGAACATACATATTTTCTTTTCTCTGTTTAGTGAGTGTGTTTTATGCTCCATCTCACTTTTTATTTTTCATGAACGAGTGCGTTTTACGCTCCATCTCGTGCCTGTGTTTATGGGGAGTGCGTTTTACGCTCCATCTCGACCCACCACATGCTTCAATTATTCAACTCGGGAAGGTTCCAATATTTTTTTTTTCAAAAATACCCCAAGATTTCCCCTAAACTTATGTGAGTGCCTAATTTTCACTTCGAATGATGCTCAAATAAGATTTCTCAAGTTGTAATGGTATCTTTCATAAGCATTTAGCCAAAAAAAATGTCAATCCCAACTTGCTAAACAAATGGATGTGTAAAATTTTTCAAAAATTTCGCAAGTAATGTGAAAACCAACTAATGAGTTAAAATATAGACTGTGACAACCCCAAAATAGGTCCATTCCATCCAACCTATTCTGAGTCGCCAAATACATGGTACAGAAAATAACTACGACTTTATTACAACAATTGTAGTGCAAAATACAACAACACATATGTTGTGAATTTGGATATAAATATATACCAAATGTGACTCATGTTCCAACCGTGGACATCACCTCACAATGACACCTTACATAAAGGTATAGTCAAAAACTGTTTTAGAAATTAGAATCTTTGGGAAGTGCTCAAGGAAACCTTTGTACATGGGAGGCCATGCGTCTAGGTTATGATAGATATCATATGGCCACAGAATTATCCTTGGTTGACCCAATAGACCCCAAAGAAAAACGAGAAGATTACTATCATATTCTTCCCAACGGTGAGTCTTCTCTTGACATATCATTATCTCTACTGTCTCTAATTGAGAATTATACTTCAAACAAACACCAAGATTATATAGGTAGTGCTCGTATATATATTCAGCAAGTGGATGAGCACATCCCTGTCTTATGATGACACGAGGTTGTATGTCATTAGACATCTTGTATGATAGTGGCAAACCACCCTTCCAACGTTGGGTACACCTTACCCTATTGGATTCACCAAATAAAACTACTAAATGAACTTTTCTATACTGCTTCGGGAGAACATCCACAGCTAGAGACCACTGTTCTATTTCCCCGTTACCCTCGCTCGACCCAGCTACACTCTTATTACCTGAAAGGAATTGTGAAGCAGAAGGGTGAGCACAACTAGCCCAGTAAAGAATATCATGTCTAAAGATAATTAAATTATCAATAGCCTTCATTAGTAATAAATCAGAGATTTAGAACATATGGTAGATGATAAAACTTCTCAACCATAGTTGCAGCGGAACGAGCAATCCATTAGAAGAGTCAAATAGACTTTAAAGTCTATTATCTTCTCCACGTTAAAAGTCCACCAACAATATTTTATCCATGTAACATCAATCAACAATTCCTGTCCGCAATCACGTGTATAACTCATAATCGTAATTATAGTTCTAAATTCCTTTTCTCATCCAAGATAAAGATAATTTTTATCACCTGAAACATCAAACATCATGGTTATACCAAATCACAGTTCATGTTCATAATCATACTAATAAATTCATCTCTGCACTACAGGCCAACGATATTCGTTAACAGTTCATCTTTGCACTACTGGCCAAAGATATTCAACAACAGGTCATCTTTGCACTACGGGCCAAAGATATTCATCAACAATTCATCTTTGCACTACAGGCCAAAGATATTCCTCAATAGTTCATATTTGCACTACAGGCCAAATATATTCATATCTCAAAGAAATATATAATCATTTTAGAATTTATATAAACAATAATTATAACCATGTTAATCAATTCATCTTTACACTTAAGCTAAAGATATTCAATTATAAATTCAATGGTCATAATCATACCAGTTAACAATTCGTCTTTGCACTACAGGCCAAAGATATTCCTCAGTCACGATCATACCAATAATTTATCCATCTTTACACTCAAGTTAAAGAGAAATTTAACATCAGGGTTATAAAAATGTTATATATGATAATAAAAATAATATGATCAACAACTGCACTTATTTTTAAAAACAACAATCATAAATCAACGATAATTTGGTCAGAAAAAGAAACCAATTTTTGTCGTGAATAGTATCCGTGAATAGTAACTCGTGAATAGTAACTCGTGAATAGTAACTCATGAATAGTAACCCCGACACAAAAAGGTAAAAATTTCACAATAAAATCTATACCAATATTTCGGTATAATGATAATGAAAGAATAACATTTCTTAAACTTATAAACAATTTATTTTAATTGTTTACACTTTACTAAATAATGTATTTAATCATTCTAAAATGCCAAACTCATAAGATTTCATCACCAATAACCAAAACCCTCATCAAAAATCTGCATATACCTCATATAGGATTCTCAAGTCATAAAATCCTATTTTCCAATTTTCTTACTTCACAAAACATATTTAATTCATTTACTCATAACTAGACCATTTTCATGAAAAATATCAAATCAGTTCCAAAAATATTTCTTTTCTGGAATTTAGCATAATATAGCCCACAGTGAACATATATTTTTCTCAGAATTTTTAAAAGTCATTTACTATTTTTCATATGGCCAAAACAACCGAATATTTAGACATTTATCAAAAATTGTAATTTTATCTAAAAATTCTGAAATTTACAAAGTATACTTCTATCATATACATGTACTCCCAATAAAAATTTCATCAATTTTGAAGTTAACCACAAGGAATTATAAGCGGTTACTTTTAAAATAGTCTTTTCTCATAAAATTCATAACTCTTAATCTATACATCTAAAAATCACTATTTTTGGACACAATCAAGAAAACTCATCAAAATATCATTTTAAATTTTTCCAGAATTTTTGAAGGTCAAAAAAATTACGAAACTGAAAAAAATAACAACCCTTAAAATCCCTTAATATCCCTTATCTCAAAAGTGCAGTATTTCTGACTGGAATGCAAAGCCGAAGGAAACTTGCACTGAATAGCAACTCTCAAAGTATCTAAATACTCATAAAATATGCTTCATAATATAGAGAGAGAAAGAGAGAAAGCTTATGTTTCTGGTGTGATTTTCAATTCTAACTTAGCCCTCTATTTATAGGAAAATTTTAGTAGGTTTGACCTGCAACCTGATGGCTTTACCTGCTACTATTCCCACCCACCACATTTGAAATATAATTCAGCACATTTCTTCACCAACCACAAGTGGGGCCCACCAATTCTAGAATTTTCCACCAAAATGATAAACTCTGAAAATTCAACAATTTCTGAACCAGTCATCTCGTAAAATTCATAAAAAATTATACGTTCATTTTTAACGGTTCAAAATATGTGGACATATACTCAACTTATATATGTATAACATATCCAAATATTACCACGATCCAACGGTCGGATTAAAAATTATAACCCCCGCAAAATATCTCAAAAACCCTAATTTTTAATACCTCAATTCCGATAAAAATACTGATAAAAATCTCAACATTAATTCCTTTATTTTTAACCACAAAAATATATCCCTCATTTATATCCACATAAAATAAATATTTCTTTATCATATGAGTCAATAATTAATTATTCACAAATAATATTACAGAATCACATTTATGACAACCAGGCCGTTCCTAGGAAAGAGGGGGCTTTCCAATAAGAATTTCTCCTTACTGGCGCGCAATTAGGTGACCAAACCTCTCCTTAGACAGAACTTTCTAGACATTGTCAATAATGCTATCTAATAATATTATTTAAATAATATGAATTATTGATCTGATAATGGAAAGTACTGTGCAGCAATAATTATTGAAACAACAATAATATAAAATATCAACGCAACAATTATTGAATCAATAAAATAAATTATTGAACAGTAACTACTGTAACAATTATTGAGTAGTGCCTTCTTACGTAAGAATCAATAATTTCAAAAATACTGTGCAATCCCGTGTGCTACTGTGCAATAACGCGTATTACTGTATTTTAACCACCAGGTATTCCAACAGTGTTAACGGTAACAACTACGCCGTTATTTGTAAAAACTCAAATTTGTCGTTTTCTTCATCCGACAGTTATTCTGTTATGGGGCCCACAAATGGCTGCGCCGTCGTACGAATATTTCCCGACAGAAAGAATATTCCACGACCAAACGAATATTCCCTGACAACAATGATTATTTTATAACCACTTGCTTATTTTTAAAAAAAATTCATATTTCACCCATAACTTTAAACTTCTATCAATTTAACCATTTACTGAATAGTAATTATAAGAAAAATTGAATACTTTTATTTCATAAAATTCGGGGTCTTACATAGACTAAGCATGCTCATTAATTCTCCAAGAGTTAACAATATCAAGCACCCACTTATCATTAGCCAAAATCAAATTCCATTAAAACATTGCCCAAGTAAATACTAAACATGATAAATACTCCCAAACTTAAAACAAACATTGTCCTCAATGGCTAAGATATGAAAAATTAAAAGAGAGGACTTCCCTGACATAATATAGCAATATTCCTCCTTGTCTGCTAAGTTTGGAGAATAGGCTAGGCACATGGAACAAATTGGGCACCACTTGAATTTGACTTGACTAACCTGTAAAACCATGAACGAAACAATTTTATTAATTCCTAAATAAATGTCAATTTAAAGCTACTAATATAAAACTCAATAACAAAAAATTAAAAATTAAACTTGGGTTGCCTCCCAATAAGCGCTTGTTTTATAGTCTCAGCCTGACTTCTTCAATTCTCTATTCAATTCCCCTACGAAAATTGAGGAACCCTCCATCCATCAGTAACAATGTCTCTTTTGGGAGGTTCCAATTAGTAATGACCCTTGAATGAAAGTCACCTAGCAAGCTCTTCATTAACAATTTATCTTTGCACTACAGGCCAAAGATATACAACTGTAAAACCAATAATGTTGAGACTCAGCTTAATAGTATCACGACCACGAATTATCCATGCACTACGGGCCAAGGATATTCGTGTTTTTAATTACGGTCATGATTATACCGAATAATCCCTGGTCATAATCATACCAAGTCCATCTATGCACTACAGCCAAAGATGACTTTTACCATATCCATGAATTAATATTTCATTGCTGAGACTCAGCTCAATAATTAATCCACATCGTCGAATCATCCCTGCACTACAGGCCAAGGATATTCTTTAGTATCACGACCACGAATTATCCATGCACTACGTGCCAAAGATAATCGTGTTTTCAATTACGGTCATGATTATACCGAATAATCCCTGGTCATAATCATACCAAGTCCATCTATGCACTAGGCCAAAGTTGACTTTTACCACATCCATGAATTAATATTTCATTGCTGAGACTCAGCTCAATAATTAATCCACATCATCGAATCATCCCTGCACAACAGGCCAAGGATATTCTTTAGTATCACGACCACGAATTATCCATGCACTACGGGCCAAGGATATTCGTGTTTTCAATTACGGTCATGATTATACCGAACAATCCATGGTCATAATCATACCAAGTCCATCTATGCACGTAAGCCACAGATGACTTTCAACACAATATAAACATGAGGATGACGTATTGACGTATATAGGGTTTCAAACCTCTTAGAAACATTCGCGTCATTCGCTCCTCATTATCGACCAAATGGGATGCAAACCGAGATAACTCCGTAAACTTAGCCTCGTACTGCGATATGATCATATTATTTTGCTCCATTGCTTATCTCAACATTTTTAGATGCCATTTTCAAACACTGTCACAAAACAAGGGTTAATTAACATATCACATATTATCCCTATACTCTGACCGACTAATTAAATACCAAATAAACTTAGGTAGGTCATACTAGCGAAGGAATTTCCCGTCTCTCCCCTCCTAGTTTTTGTCTCAAATCTCAGTCAGGGATCATATCCCTAAGCTTTGATACCAACTATGACGCCCCCAAAATTAGGTATTCATCACCCATTCTGAGTCGCCATATACATGGTACAGAATTCAAATACAACTTCATTTATACAACTGTTGAGCTGTCGTAGAGAATACGACCATAGTTAACTATGAGTTTTAATACAAATGTATGTAACTCCCATGGTACCTCGACCACAACCTTACAATGGTACTTTACATAAAATATAGTCAAAAACTGTTTTAGAAATTAAAATCTTTGGGAACTGCTCAAGGAAACCTTCGTACATGGAAAGCCATGCGTCTAGGTTATAATAGATATCATATGGCCACAGAATTATCCTTGGTTGACCCAATAGACCCCAAAGAAAAATGAGAAGATTACTATCATATTCTTCTCAATGGTGAGTCTTCTCTTGATTTATCATTATCTTCACTGTCTCTAATTGAGAATTATACTTCAAACAAACACCAAGATTATATAGGTAGTGCTCGTAAATATACTCAGCAAGTGGATGAGCACAATCCTGTCTTATGATGACACGAGGTTGTATGTCGTTAGACATATTGTATGATAGTGGCAAAACACCCTTCCAACATTGGGTACACCTTACCCTATTGGATTCACCAAATATAACTATTAAACGAACTTTTCTATACTGCTTAGGGAGAACCTTCACAGCTAAAGATCACCGTTCTAATCCTCTTAATACCCCGCTCGACCCAGCTACACTTTTATTACCTGAAAGGAATTGTGAGGCAAAAGGGTGAGCACAACTAGCCCAGTAAAGGATATCATGACTAAAGATAATTGCATTATCAATAGTTTTCGTTAATAATAACTCAGAGATTTAAAACATATGGTAGATGGTAAAACTTTCCAACCATAGTTGCAGCAGAACGAGCAATCCATTAAAAGAGTCAAATAGACCATCAGGTCTATTATCTTCTCCATGTTAAAAGTCCACCAATAATATTTTATCCCTGTAAATGAACCACCTCATCGAATCATCCCTGCACTACGGGCCAAGGATATTCATTAAATCATCAATGGTCATGTCTATACCGAATAATCCCTGATCACAATCATACCCAGTCCACCTTTGCACGTAAGCCAAAGATATACCACAATAAAAACCAATAATCAACAATCCATCTTTGCACGTAAGCTAAAGATATACCATTCAATAATCAATAGTCCATCTTCGCACGTAAGCCAAAAATAACTTTTATCACCATATAAGCATGAGGATGATGACAATGATATAAATATTAATCAACTGAAAATAAGGATAAACATTAAAGACTTTAAATTTATCCAAATATTATCAATCACATAATAAATTCATAATCTAATATTGTTAATATCATAACAATGTTTTAATCACTTCTTAAACTTATAAATAATTTATTTCAATTGTTTACACTTTACCAATTAATACATTTAATCATTCAAGAATGCCATACTCATAAGATTTCATCACTAATGATCAAATTCCTCATCAACAATATGCATATACTTTATATAGGATTTCTAAGTCATAAAATCCTATTTTTCAACTTTGTTACTTCAAATAACATATTTAACTCATATAATTGTAATTAAACCATTTTCATGAAAAATACTAAATCAGTCCCAAAAATATTTCTTTTCTGGGATTTAGCATAATATAGTCCCATAAATGAAATATATTTTTCTCGAAATTTTTAAAATTCATTTATTATTTTTCAAAAATCAATTTCCAATTAATTCCTTAAGAAATTTGCTACCTCAAGTTTAACTCAAAAATTTTCCAAATCTTGGCAGGACCTTACACATGTTAATGTGAGCCTCCAGTTTAAATTTCATGGTCATCGGAGTTGTAGAACTCCGGTTATAGCGTTTTTCGTCGAAAAAAACCTAAATATTGAAACGGTCATAATTTGCTCATTTTAAGTCAGAATGAGCTCATTTTTGGACAGAAGGTTCTTCATACCATATACTTTCATGTCCCAAAAGGCCTGAATTTTTCTCACAAATTAAGTGGCCGAAACAGCCCCTTCAAATTTTGGACAACAACTTTTTGGCAATTTCCAGCTTTTACATCCTTTACTAAAATCAGTCTACACAAAAATCTACAACATCTTTTCCAGTGATAAAACTTTCATTAGTTAGGTAACTCATAGATCTAACTCTAGGACTTGACCACACTCAAAAATTCAAAATATAATAGGAGATATGGTCAATTGAATTTCATGTTACGTTTTTATCAAAATCTGGTTTTTCAACCCTTTGTGATTTCTAAGAAACTTTCATGTTTTCACATAATAACCAACATAACACATCATAACACTTACTAATACTTCATATATCCATGATTTTCATCAGTCCAATACTTTTATTATGACTCTCATCATAATCAACGTAAACAAATCATTTTCACAATTTAATAAGAAATGAATACAAAGGATCAATCACCATGCATGTGGCAATCCACATAGGCAGGTTATTCCAACAGAATAATAAAGAATGGAATAACAGAAGGATTCACCATGCATGCGATAGAGACCGCACAGGCAGGTTATTCCCAACAGAATAATAAAGACGGAACCAGGTCCGGCGTAGAACGCACAGACAGGATATTCCAACAGAATAGTAAAGACGAAACCAGGTCCGGCGTAGAACGCACAGACAGGATATTCCAACAGAATAGTAAAGACGGAACCAGGTCCGGCGTAGAACGCATAGACAGGATGTTCCAACAGAATAATAAATAATGGAACCAGGTCCGGCGTAGAACGCACAGACAGGATGTTCCAACAGAATGATAAATACGGAACCAGGTCCGGTGTAGAACGCACAGACAGGATGTTCCAACAGAATGATAAATAATGGAACAACAGAAGAATATCACCAAGTATCGGGTAGCCTGCGTATACAGGTTATTCCAACAAAATAATAAAGAGCGGAATAACAGAAGTTCTCTTCATGAAGATGGAAGAAAGAAATAATATCCCCTACAGGTACAACAAATAATATCCCTTACCTTTGAAAAAAACTGGATATAGGAGTAGTGAGGGAGCAGACTTCTCTTCTTCTATAGATTTTCTCTCTATAGCTTCTCTCTATAATTTCTCTCTATAATAATGGCTCTAAAGCTTTAGTGAATTGGTGAAAAATGAAGGAAGAATGAGCTTTTATTTATAGGAAAACATAGTTTCGATAATTGCACGTTTTGGGGCTCGAAATATTATAGTACAATATCTCCAACTTTTCTTTCATTTTTAATTCAATCATCCAAGTATTATCAAACTTGCACCAACTCTCCTAATAGTAAATCATGTGAATCAATAGTACAAACATGTGAAACATGTGCAAAAATTAATTATAGTATAGTACCTTCAACTATACCTCCATTTTTAACTTAGTCATGCAAGTATCATTAATCTTGCACCAACTCCCCTAATAGTACATGAATGTGAATCAATAGTACCCGTGAATAGTAACTCGTGAATAGTAACTCTGACACGAAAAGTGCTCCGAATACCCAAGTGAACAATATAACCTCTAGACATCAATTATCATCGAAATAAATGTCGATTTCCACTAACACAAATAATCTCAACACAATAGAAATATCAATTTCATCTTTAATCAACACGAACTTATTCATCATTAATATTATAACTCACAATATTTAACAACCAGGTCGTTCCCAGGAAAAGAGGGGGCTTTCCGATAAGGATTTCTCCCTATTGGCGTGCAATTAGATTATCTAACCTCTCCTTGACAGAACTTCTAGACATTATCAATAATAATATGAATAACTTTGTTGTCTCAATTATTGATTTAATAAAATAACATATTATGCAGATGATACTGTAACAATAATTGAATCAATAATATGAGAGATATGATCAATTACTGTAGCAATAATTGAGTAAAACTGAGTGACTTACCACGTAAGCATCAATAATCAATACCGTGTGTTACTATGCAACCACGCGTATTACTGTACTTTTACTACCGGGTAGTTCAACAGTTTTAACAGTAAAACCTCCGCCGTTATTTTCATAAAATATTTTTTGTCATTTTCTCAATCCGACAATAATTCTGTTGTGGGTCCACCAATGATTGTGTCGTCGTACGAATATTCCCCGACAAAAAGAATATTCCCCGACCAATCGAATATTATATAACAACTTGCATACTTTGCAAAATTTTCAAATACTACCCCCAACTATAACATTATCTCAAATCCACACCTTAATATTTTAAATTTTTTTTTTGAGAAATTTAAATATTTATTTAAAAATCTGGGGTCTCACAATCTCCCCTTCTTATAGAATTTCGCCCTCGAAATTTACGTACGTACCTGGTATGATACAGAGGTGAGGATACCTTGAATACCTTTATAGTTGAAAGCATTAAATTCATCTTTGCAATTCGGTCAAAGATGTTCATTAACAATTTATCTTTGCACTACAGGCCAAAGATATACAACTGTAAAACCAATAATGTTGAGACTCAGCTTAATAGTATCACGACCACGAATTATCCATGCACTACGGGCCAAGGATATTCGTGTTTTTAATTACGGTCATGATTATACCGAATAATCCCTGGTCATAATCATACCAAGTCCATCTATGCACTACAGCCAAAGATGACTTTTACCATATCCATGAATTAATATTTCATTGCTGAGACTCAGCTCAATAATTAATCCACATCGTCGAATCATCCCTGCACTACAGGCCAAGGATATTCTTTAGTATCACGACCACGAATTATCCATGCACTACGTGCCAAAGATAATCGTGTTTTCAATTACGGTCATGATTATACCGAATAATCCCTGGTCATAATCATACCAAGTCCATCTATGCACTAGGCCAAAGTTGACTTTTACCACATCCATGAATTAATATTTCATTGCTGAGACTCAGCTCAATAATTAATCCACATCATCGAATCATCCCTGCACAACAGGCCAAGGATATTCTTTAGTATCACGACCACGAATTATCCATGCACTACGGGCCAAGGATATTCGTGTTTTCAATTACGGTCATGATTATACCGAACAATCCATGGTCATAATCATACCAAGTCCATCTATGCACGTAAGCCACAGATGACTTTCAACACAATATAAACATGAGGATGACGTATTGACGTATATAGGGTTTCAAACCTCTTAGAAACATTCGCGTCATTCGCTCCTCATTATCGACCAAATGGGATGCAAACCGAGATAACTCCGTAAACTTAGCCTCATACTGCGATATGATCATATTATTTTGCTCCATTGCTTATCTCAACATTTTTAGATGCCATTTTCAAACACTGTCACAAAACAAGGGTTAATTAACATATCACATATTATCCCTATACTCTGACCGACTAATTAAATACCAAATAAACTTAGGTAGGTCATACTAGCGAAGGAATTTCCCGTCTCTCCCCTCCTAGTTTTTGTCTCAAATCTCAGTCAGGGATCATATCCCTAAGCTTTGATACCAACTATGACGCCCCCAAAATTAGGTATTCATCACCCATTCTGAGTCGCCATATACATGGTACAGAATTCAAATACAACTTCATTTATACAACTGTTGAGCTGTCGTAGAGAATACGACCATAGTTAACTATGAGTTTTAATACAAATGTATGTAACTCCCATGGTACCTCGACCACAACCTTACAATGGTACTTTACATAAAATATAGTCAAAAACTGTTTTAGAAATTAAAATCTTTGGGAACTGCTCAAGGAAACCTTCGTACATGGAAAGCCATGCGTCTAGGTTATAATAGATATCATATGGCCACAGAATTATCCTTGGTTGACCCAATAGACCCCAAAGAAAAATGAGAAGATTACTATCATATTCTTCTCAATGGTGAGTCTTCTCTTGATTTATCATTATCTCCACTGTCTCTAATTGAGAATTATACTTCAAACAAACACCAAGATTATATAGGTAGTGCTCGTAAATATACTCAGCAAGTGGATGAGCACAATCCTGTCTTATGATGACACGAGGTTGTATGTCGTTAGACATCTTGTATGATAGTGGCAAAACACCCTTCCAACATTGGGTACACCTTACCCTATTGGATTCACCAAATATAACTATTAAACGAACTTTTCTATACTGCTTAGGGAGAACCTTCACAGCTAAAGATCACCGTTCTAATCCTCTTAATACCCCGCTCGACCCAGCTACACTTTTATTACCTGAAAGGAATTGTGAGGCAAAAGGGTGAGCACAACTAGCCCAGTAAAGGATATCATGACTAAAGATAATTGCATTATCAATAGTTTTCGTTAATAATAACTCAGAGATTTAAAACATATGGTAGATGGTAAAACTTTCCAACCATAGTTGCAGCAGAACGAGCAATCCATTAAAAGAGTCAAATAGACCATCAGGTCTATTATCTTCTCCATGTTAAAAGTCCACCAATAATATTTTATCCCTGTAAATGAACCACCTCATCGAATCATCCCTGCACTACGGGCCAAGGATATTCATTAAATCATCAATGGTCATGTCTATACCGAATAATCCCTGATCACAATCATACCCAGTCCACCTTTGCACGTAAGCCAAAGATATACCACAATAAAAACCAATAATCAACAATCCATCTTTGCACGTAAGCTAAAGATATACCATTCAATAATCAATAGTCCATCTTCGCACGTAAGCCAAAAATAACTTTTATCACCATATAAGCATGAGGATGATGACAATGATATAAATATTAATCAACTGAAAATAAGGATAAACATTAAAGACTTTAAATTTATCCAAATATTATCAATCACATAATAAATTCATAATCTAATATTGTTAATATCATAACAATGTTTTAATCACTTCTTAAACTTATAAATAATTTATTTCAATTGTTTACACTTTACCAATTAATACATTTAATCATTCAAGAATGCCATACTCATAAGATTTCATCACTAATGATCAAATTCCTCATCAACAATATGCATATACTTTATATAGGATTTCTAAGTCATAAAATCCTATTTTTCAACTTTGTTACTTCAAATAACATATTTAACTCATATAATTGTAATTAAACCATTTTCATGAAAAATACTAAATCAGTCCCAAAAATATTTCTTTTCTGGGATTTAGCATAATATAGTCCCATAAATGAAATATATTTTTCTCGAAATTTTTAAAATTCATTTATTATTTTTCAAAAATCAATTTCCAATTAATTCCTTAAGAAATTTGCTACCTCAAGTTTAACTCAAAAATTTTCCAAATCTTGGCAGGACCTTACACATGTTAATGTGAGCCTCCAGTTTAAATTTCATGGTCATCGGAGTTGTAGAACTCCGGTTATAGCGTTTTTCGTCGAAAAAAACCTAAATATTGAAACGGTCATAACTTGCTCATTTTAAGTCAGAATGAGCTCATTTTTGGACAGAAGGTTCTTCATACCATATACTTTCATGTCCCAAAAGGCCTGAATTTTTCTCACAAATTAAGTGGCCGAAACAGCCCCTTCAAATTTTGGACAGCAACTTTTTGGCAATTTCCAGCTTTTACATCCTTTACTAAAATCAGTCTACACAAAAATCTACAACATCTTTTCCAGTGATTCCACTTTCATTAGTTAGGTAACTCATAGATCTAACTCTAGGACTTGACCACACTCAAAAATTCAAAATATAATAGGAGATATGGTCAATTGAATTTCATGTTACGTTTTTATCAAAATCTGGTTTTTCAACCCTTTGTGATTTCTAAGAAACTTTCATGTTTTCACATAATAACCAACATAACACATCATAACACTTACTAATACTTCATATATCCATGATTTTCATCAGTCCAATACTTTTATTATGACTCTCATCATAATCAACGTAAACAAATCATTTTCACAATTTAATAAGAAATGAATACAAAGGATCAATCACCATGCATGTGGCAATCCACATAGGCAGGTTATTCCAACAGAATAATAAAGAATGGAATAACAGAAGGATTCACCATGCATGCGATAGAGACCGCACAGGCAGGTTATTCCCAACAGAATAATAAAGACGGAACCAGGTCCGGCGTAGAACGCACAGACAGGATATTCCAACAGAATAGTAAAGACGAAACCAGGTCCGGCGTAGAACGCACAGACAGGATATTCCAACAGAATAGTAAAGACGGAACCAGGTCCGGCGTAGAACGCACAGACAGGATGTTCCAACAGAATAATAAATAATGGAACCAGGTCCGGCGTAGAACGCACAGACAGGATGTTCCAACAGAATGATAAATACGGAACCAGGTCCGGTGTAGAACGCACAGACAGGATGTTCCAACAGAATGATAAATAATGGAACAACAGAAGAATATCACCAAGTATCGGGTAGCCTGCGTATACAGGTTATTCCAACAAAATAATAAAGAGCGGAATAACAGAAGTTCTCTTCATGAAGATGGAAGAAAGAAATAATATCCCCTACAGGTACAACAAATAATATCCCTTACCTTTGAAAAAAACTGGATATAGGAGTAGTGAGGGAGCAGACTTCTCTTCTTCTATAGATTTTCTCTCTATAGCTTCTCTCTATAATTTCTCTCTATAATAATGGCTCTAAAGCTTTAGTGAATTGGTGAAAAATGAAGGAAGAATGAGCTTTTATTTATAGGAAAACATAGTTTCGATAATTGCACGTTTTGGGGCTCGAAATATTATAGTACAATATCTCCAACTTTTCTTTCATTTTTAATTCAATCATCCAAGTATTATCAAACTTGCACCAACTCTCCTAATAGTAAATCATGTGAATCAATAGTACAAACATGTGAAACATGTGCAAAAATTAATTATAGTATAGTACCTTCAACTATACCTCCATTTTTAACTTAGTCATGCAAGTATCATTAATCTTGCACCAACTCCCCTAATAGTACATGAATGTGAATCAATAGTACCCGTGAATAGTAACTCGTGAATAGTAACTCTGACACGAAAAGTGCTCCGAATACCCAAGTGAACAATATAACCTCTAGACATCAATTATCATCGAAATAAATGTCGATTTCCACTAACACAAATAATCTCAACACAATAGAAATATCAATTTCATCTTTAATCAACACGAACTTATTCATCATTAATATTATAACTCACAATATTTAACAACCAGGTCGTTCCCAGGAAAAGAGGGGGCTTTCCGATAAGGATTTCTCCCTATTGGCGTGCAATTAGATTATCTAACCTCTCCTTGACAGAACTTCTAGACATTATCAATAATAATATGAATAACTTTGTTGTCTCAATTATTGATTTAATAAAATAACATATTATGCAGATGATACTGTAACAATAATTGAATCAATAATATGAGAGATATGATCAATTACTGTAGCAATAATTGAGTAAAACTGAGTGACTTACCACGTAAGCATCAATAATCAATACCGTGTGTTACTATGCAACCACGCGTATTACTGTACTTTTACTACCGGGTAGTTCAACAGTTTTAACAGTAAAACCTCCGCCGTTATTTTCATAAAATATTTTTTGTCATTTTCTCAATCCGACAATAATTCTGTTGTGGGTCCACCAATGATTGTGTCGTCGTACGAATATTCCCCGACAAAAAGAATATTCCCCGACCAATCGAATATTATATAACAACTTGCATACTTTGCAAAATTTTCAAATACTACCCCCAACTATAACATTATCTCAAATCCACACCTTAATATTTAAAATTTTTTTTTTGAGAAATTTAAATATTTATTTAAAAATCTGGGGTCTCACAATCTCCCCTTCTTATAGAATTTCGCCCTCGAAATTTACGTACGTACCTGGTATGATACAGAGGTGAGGATACCTTGAATACCTTTATAGTTGAAAGCATTAAATTCATCTTTGCAATTCGGTCAAAGATGTTCATTAACAATTTATCTTTGCACTACATGCCAAAGATATACAACTGTAAAACCAATAATGTTGAGACTCAGCTTAATAGTATCACGACCACGAATTATCCATGCACTACGGGCCAAGGATATTCGTGTTTTTAATTACGGTCATGATTATACCGAATAATCCCTGGTCATAATCATACCAAGTCCATCTATGCACTACAGCCAAAGATGACTTTTACCATATCCATGAATTAATATTTCATTGCTGAGACTCAGCTCAATAATTAATCCACATCGTCGAATCATCCCTGCACTACAGGCCAAGGATATTCTTTAGTATCACGACCACGAATTATCCATGCACTACGTGCCAAAGATAATCGTGTTTTCAATTACGGTCATGATTATACCGAATAATCCCTGGTCATAATCATACCAAGTCCATCTATGCACTAGGCCAAAGTTGACTTTTACCACATCCATGAATTAATATTTCATTGCTGAGACTCAGCTCAATAATTAATCCACATCATCGAATCATCCCTGCACAACAGGCCAAGGATATTCTTTAGTATCACGACCACGAATTATCCATGCACTACGGGCCAAGGATATTCGTGTTTTCAATTACGGTCATGATTATACCGAACAATCCATGGTCATAATCATACCAAGTCCATCTATGCACGTAAGCCACAGATGACTTTCAACACAATATAAACATGAGGATGACGTATTGACGTATATAGGGTTTCAAACCTCTTAGAAACATTCGCGTCATTCGCTCCTCATTATCGACCAAATGGGATGCAAACCGAGATAACTCCGTAAACTTAGCCTCGTACTGCGATATGATCATATTATTTTGCTCCATTGCTTATCTCAACATTTTTAGATGCCATTTTCAAACACTGTCACAAAACAAGGGTTAATTAACATATCACATATTATCCCTATACTCTGACCGACTAATTAAATACCAAATAAACTTAGGTAGGTCATACTAGCGAAGGAATTTCCCGTCTCTCCCCTCCTAGTTTTTGTCTCAAATCTCAGTCAGGGATCATATCCCTAAGCTTTGATACCAACTATGACGCCCCCAAAATTAGGTATTCATCACCCATTCTGAGTCGCCATATACATGGTACAGAATTCAAATACAACTTCATTTATACAACTGTTGAGCTGTCGTAGAGAATACGACCATAGTTAACTATGAGTTTTAATACAAATGTATGTAACTCCCATGGTACCTCGACCACAACCTTACAATGGTACTTTACATAAAATATAGTCAAAAACTGTTTTAGAAATTAAAATCTTTGGGAACTGCTCAAGGAAACCTTCGTACATGGAAAGCCATGCGTCTAGGTTATAATAGATATCATATGGCCACAGAATTATCCTTGGTTGACCCAATAGACCCCAAAGAAAAATGAGAAGATTACTATCATATTCTTCTCAATGGTGAGTCTTCTCTTGATTTATCATTATCTCCACTGTCTCTAATTGAGAATTATACTTCAAACAAACACCAAGATTATATAGGTAGTGCTCGTAAATATACTCAGCAAGTGGATGAGCACAATCCTGTCTTATGATGACACGAGGTTGTATGTCGTTAGACATCTTGTATGATAGTGGCAAAACACCCTTCCAACATTGGGTACACCTTACCCTATTGGATTCACCAAATATAACTATTAAACGAACTTTTCTATACTGCTTAGGGAGAACCTTCACAGCTAAAGATCACCGTTCTAATCCTCTTAATACCCCGCTCGACCCAGCTACACTTTTATTACCTGAAAGGAATTGTGAGGCAAAAGGGTGAGCACAACTAGCCCAGTAAAGGATATCATGACTAAAGATAATTGCATTATCAATAGTTTTCGTTAATAATAACTCAGAGATTTAAAACATATGGTAGATGGTAAAACTTTCCAACCATAGTTGCAGCAGAACGAGCAATCCATTAAAAGAGTCAAATAGACCATCAGGTCTATTATCTTCTCCATGTTAAAAGTCCACCAATAATATTTTATCCCTGTAAATGAACCACCTCATCGAATCATCCCTGCACTACGGGCCAAGGATATTCATTAAATCATCAATGGTCATGTCTATACCGAATAATCCCTGATCACAATCATACCCAGTCCACCTTTGCACGTAAGCCAAAGATATACCACAATAAAAACCAATAATCAACAATCCATCTTTGCACGTAAGCTAAAGATATACCATTCAATAATCAATAGTCCATCTTCGCACGTAAGCCAAAAATAACTTTTATCACCATATAAGCATGAGGATGATGACAATGATATAAATATTAATCAACTGAAAATAAGGATAAACATTAAAGACTTTAAATTTATCCAAATATTATCAATCACATAATAAATTCATAATCTAATATTGTTAATATCATAACAATGTTTTAATCACTTCTTAAACTTATAAATAATTTATTTCAATTGTTTACACTTTACCAATTAATACATTTAATCATTCAAGAATGCCATACTCATAAGATTTCATCACTAATGATCAAATTCCTCATCAACAATATGCATATACTTTATATAGGATTTCTAAGTCATAAAATCCTATTTTTCAACTTTGTTACTTCAAATAACATATTTAACTCATATAATTGTAATTAAACCATTTTCATGAAAAATACTAAATCAGTCCCAAAAATATTTCTTTTCTGGGATTTAGCATAATATAGTCCCATAAATGAAATATATTTTTCTCGAAATTTTTAAAATTCATTTATTATTTTTCAAAAATCAATTTCCAATTAATTCCTTAAGAAATTTGCTACCTCAAGTTTAACTCAAAAATTTTCCAAATCTTGGCAGGACCTTACACATGTTAATGTGAGCCTCCAGTTTAAATTTCATGGTCATCGGAGTTGTAGAACTCCGGTTATAGCGTTTTTCGTCGAAAAAAACCTAAATATTGAAACGGTCATAACTTGCTCATTTTAAGTCAGAATGAGCTCATTTTTGGACAGAAGGTTCTTCATACCATATACTTTCATGTCCCAAAAGGCCTGAATTTTTCTCACAAATTAAGTGGCCGAAACAACCCCTTCAAATTTTGGACAGCAACTTTTTGGCAATTTCCAGCTTTTACATCCTTTACTAAAATCAGTCTACACAAAAATCTACAACATCTTTTCCAGTGATTCCACTTTCATTAGTTAGGTAACTCATAGATCTAACTCTAGGACTTGACCACACTCAAAAATTCAAAATATAATAGGAGATATGGTCAATTGAATTTCATGTTACGTTTTTATCAAAATCTGGTTTTTCAACCCTTTGTGATTTCTAAGAAACTTTCATGTTTTCACATAATAACCAACATAACACATCATAACACTTACTAATACTTCATATATCCATGATTTTCATCAGTCCAATACTTTTATTATGACTCTCATCATAATCAACGTAAACAAATCATTTTCACAATTTAATAAGAAATGAATACAAAGGATCAATCACCATGCATGTGGCAATCCACATAGGCAGGTTATTCCAACAGAATAATAAAGAATGGAATAACAGAAGGATTCACCATGCATGCGATAGAGACCGCACAGGCAGGTTATTCCCAACAGAATAATAAAGACGGAACCAGGTCCGGCGTAGAACGCACAGACAGGATATTCCAACAGAATAGTAAAGACGAAACCAGGTCCGGCGTAGAACGCACAGACAGGATATTCCAACAGAATAGTAAAGACGGAACCAGGTCCGGCGTAGAACGCACAGACAGGATGTTCCAACAGAATAATAAATAATGGAACCAGGTCCGGCGTAGAACGCACAGACAGGATGTTCCAACAGAATGATAAATACGGAACCAGGTCCGGTGTAGAACGCACAGACAGGATGTTCCAACAGAATGATAAATAATGGAACAACAGAAGAATATCACCAAGTATCGGGTAGCCCGCGTATACAGGTTATTCCAACAAAATAATAAAGAACGGAATAACAGAAGTTCTCTTCATGAAGATGGAAGAAAGAAATAATATCCCCTACAGGTACAACAAATAATATCCCTTACCTTTGAAAGAAACTGGATATAGGAGTAGTGAGGGAGCAGACTTCTCTTCTTCTATAGATTTTCTCTCTATAGCTTCTCTCTATAATTTCTCTCTATAATAATGGCTCTAAAGCTTTAGTGAATTAGTGAAAAATGAAGGAAGAATGAACTTCTATTTATAGGAAAACATAGTTTCGATAATTGCACGTTTTGGGGCTCGAAATATTATAGTACAATACCTCCAACTTTTCTTTCATTTTTAATTCAATCATCCAAGTATTATCAAACTTGCACCAACTCCCCTAATAGTAAATCATGTGAATCAATAGTACAAACATGTGAAACATATGCAAAAATTAATTATAGTATAGTACCTTCAACTATACCTCCATTTTTAACTTAGTCATGCAAGTATCATCAATCTTGCACCAACTCCCCTAATAGTACATGAATGTGAATCAATAGTACCCGTGAATAGTAACTCGTGAATAGTAACTCGTGAATAGTAACTCTGACACGAAAAGTGCTCCGAATACCCGAGTGAACAATATAACCTCTAGACATCAATTATCATCGAAATAAATGTCGATTTCCACTAACACAAATAATCTCAACACAATAGAAATATCAATTTCATCTTTAATCAACACGAACTTATTCATCATTAATATTATAACTCACAATATTTAACAACCAGGTCGTTCCCAGGAAAGAGGGGGCTTTCCGATAAGGATTTCTCCCTATTGGCGCGCAATTAGATTATCTAACCTCTCCTTGACAGAACTTCTAGACATTATCAATAATAATATGAATAACTTTGTCGTCTCAATTATTGATTTAATAAAATAACATATTATGCAGATGATACTGTAACAATAATTGAATCAATAATATGAGAGATATGATCAATTACTGTAGCAATAATTGAGTAAAACTGAGTGACTTACCACGTAAGCATCAATAATCAATACCGTGTGTTACTATGCAATCACGCGTATTACTGTACTTTTACTACCGGGTAGTTCAACAGTTTTAACAGTAAAACCTCCGCCGTTATTTTCATAAAATATTTTTTGTCATTTTCTCAATCCGACAATAATTCTGTTGTGGGTCCACCAATGATTGTGTCGTCGTACGAATATTCCCTGACAAAAAGAATATTCTCCGACTAATCGAATATTATATAACAACTTGCATACTTTGCAAAATTTTCAAATACTACCCCCAACTATAACATTATCTCAAATCCACACCTTAATATTCAAAAAAAATATTTTGAGAAATTTAAATATTTATTTAAAAATTTGGGGTCTCACAATCTCCCCTTCTTATAGAATTTCGCCCTCAAAATTTACGTACGTACTTGGTATGATACAGAGGTGAGGATACCTTGAATACCTTTATCGTTGAAAGCATTAAATTCATCTTTGCAATTCGGTCAAAGATGTTCATTAACAATTTATCTTTGCACTACAGGCCAAAGATATACAACTGTAAAACCAATAATGCTGAGACTTAGCTTAATAGTATCACGACCACGAATTATCCATGCACTACGTGCCAAGGATATTCGTGTTTTCAATTACGGTCATGATTATACCGAATAATCCCTGGTCATAATCATACCAAGTCTATCTATGCACTACAGCCAAAGATGACTTTTACCATATCCATGAATTAATCGATGATAATCGTACCGATGGCAACGGTCATCAGAATAAGGATAACCATCGTGGAGGAAATTATCGTGACAGAAATGGTAACCACTTCGGTGGTAATCATGGCCAAGATAATAGAAGAAATAACTCTCAAGTGAAAGTTTCAAGAAGAGAAGAACGACCGCCAGTTAGATGCTACAAATGCGGAGAGGAGGGATATATAAGTCCAAATTGTTCACATCCTTCCAAGGTATGTTATAATTATGGAAAAAAAGGTCATATCGCTCGAGATTGTACGGTAGCAAAACCCAGTCCAGCGGGGATGGTGACTCAAAAGGTTGTCCCAGAAAAGTCAAAGTCAACGGTTCTTGAAAGAGCGTTTGTCGTGACTGGTCAGAATGCGAGGAACCTGAACGAAGTTAGCACGGGTTAGTTAGTTATAAATTCTTACAAAGTTTATACCTTATTAGATACCGATTCTACCCATTTATTTATCTCTCCTGCTTATACTCAACGTTTAAACTTGACTCCGGAGAAAATTAGACTTTGACTTATCTGTTGAAACTTCGTTAGGAGAAACTTTTGTTACATCCACTGTTTATAAATCTTGTTTGATCTAAGTTGGCACAATCACATTACCTATTGACCTTATTTCTTTAAAGATACTTGCTTTTAATGTGATTTTAGGGATTAATTGGTTAACTACTCATCGTGCCAAAATATATTGCTTTCGTAAGGTTGTTAGTTTTCATATTCCTAAGCAACCTGTTATTCGAATTCAAGCAACCAAACCATTGAAGTCAAACTCTTTCATATCAAGCCATAAAGCCATTCGTTTATTGAAAAAGCGGATGTCAAGCTTTCTTAGCCCATGTTATGGACTTGAACAAAAATACGTCAGATTTGAATGATATTTATATTGTTAGTAAATTTCCTTATGTATTTCCTGAAGAATTTCTTGGCTTACTCCCAAAGTGTGATATTGAATTTTGTATCGACTTTGAACCTGGTACAAAACCCATTTTTAAAATCTCATATCGAATAGCTCCTATTGAACTTCAAGAGTTAAAAATCCAACTATAGAATGTGATACCCGAGCCTCTATCTGATGACTTCCTTTGTGGCATGCACCGAAGCCAGACTCTCCGTAGGGGACGCCATATTCGTGCGATAGTAAACTTATAGGTGTCATTGTGACGTGCTATCCAAGATTGGGATATGAGTCACAGTTGAGAGCAACCTAAGTCAGTGATCGAAATACGTAGCTTTCTAGGCTTAGTTGTTTATTATCGGAGATTCGTGAAAAGATTTTCTCAAATTGCTACTCCATTAACTCAGCTGATTCGTAGGGATACAAAATTCGAATGGAGCAAGGAATGTGGGAAGAGCTTCGAAGAACTCAAGATGAGACTCATTTCGGCACATGTTCTGACCATACCATCCTAAAAAAGCGAATGTGGTAGCTGACGTGTTGAGTAGAAGATCGTATACGAGTACGAGTACGATATTGTCAAAGACTCATTTTGTATAACTTACAAATGATAGAGATAGAGTTAAAGACTCTAGGGATCCACGTGATGATATACGAGTAGAATCGACCTTAATCGATAAAGTTAAAACCGCTCAAGCTACACACCAGAGTTGATGAATATGAAGAAGGAGGTGCAAGAAGTTGTTATTCCAAAAGCGAGAATCGGCAGTGTGAGGAAAGCTCAAACCTTCGATTTATTAGTCCATTTGAAATCCTCGATCGAGTAGGAACTGTGGCCTATAGACTCGCTTTACTACCAAGTATGTCGCGTGTTTATAACGTTTTTCACGTACCGATGTTATGTAAATATGTGGACGACCCGAACCATGTTATTGAGTTATAACCAGACGAAATAGCCGAATATTTAACGTACGAGGAGGTACCTGTCAAGATCTTAGATAGGAAGGAGCACATCTCCTAAACACAAAGGTTATACCACAAGTCAAAGTTTTGTGGAGGAACCGTGCTATTGAGGAAATGACCTGGGAGTTGGAAATGGAAATGAAAACGAGGTATCCACACTTTTTCGAAACACTAGGTACGTACGTCAATTTCGAGGACGAAATTTCTTAAGGAGGGGAGGTTGTAAGACCCCAACTTTTTATAAATAAAATTAATTTTTCTCTATTTATTATTTTGAAATAGTAAGGGTTTATTTGATTAATGTGGTTAGTTATGGATAAAATGCGTAAATATTTTTAAATAAAGAAGTTGCTATAAAATATTCATTGTTGTCGGGAAATATTCGTTTGGTCGTGGAATATTCTTCCTGTCGGGGAATATTCGTACGACGGCGCAGCCTTTTGTGGGCCCCATAACGGAAAGGGATTGGATAAAAAAAATGACAAGTATAAGTTGTTTATAAATAACAGCGTAGTTGTTACCATTAATACTGTTAGAATACCCGGTGGTTAAAACACAGTAATACACGTTGTTGCACAGTAACACACGGTATTGCACCAATTATTGATTCTTACGTAAGAAGGCACTACTCAATAATTGTTACAGTAGTTACTGTTCAATATTTTATTTTATTGATTCAATAATTGCTACGTTAATATTTTATATTATTGTTGTTTCAATAATTGTCACTACACAGTATTTTCATTATCGAATCAATAATTCATATTATTTGAATAATATTATTAGATAGCAATATTGGCAATGTCTAGAAAGTTCTGTCTAAGGAGAGGTTTGGTCATCTAATTGCGCGCCAGTAAGGAGAAATCCTTATTGGAAAGCCCCCTCTTTTCTCGGAACTGCCTGGTTGTCAGTATTGTGATTCTGTAATATTATTTATGAATAATTAATTATTGATTTATATGATGAGAAAAATATTAATTTTATGTGGATATAGATGGAAAAAATTTTTAGTGTGACAATTGTTAAAAATTAATATTTTATCTTTTTTTGATAAAATAATTCATTTAAATATATTATTATATTTTAATAATATAATAATGGTGATATTTTTACAATGAATGTGGGATATATGAGTATATGAGAAGGAAGAGTATTTTTGTTACATTAAATGATTAACACATGTTTTGTGTATCAGTGAACCCCATTTCTTGACTGAAATTTGATTATAGCCTGTAAAATCGTCCGTTTGTGGATTTCGGTCAATTTTTGTTTAGAATTTGAAAAAACTTTCTTCTGCAAAGTTGTAGAGAATGGAATTTCCTATGAGAAGGACACAGGTTCAAATTTTTCTGATAAAAGAACTATTTATTATGAATTATTGAAGTTCTGGAATAATTGATTTTTGGAAGTTTTAATTGTTTTATTCAAGAAAAACGTTTTTTGCAATCCCACATGTGTGGTAAATGAGCTGAATTCAGATTCTTTGGCGGTGGGCTTGATTATTTAATAAATAAAAATATTTTATTAAATTTTTTACTTTGGTGTTTTAAGCATTTTCCTATAAATAGGGTGCTTAGGTTAGAATTAAAAATCACACTAGAAACTGAAATTTTTTCTCAATTTCTCTCTCTATATTATCGAGCACATTTTTGTGAGTATTTTGATACTTTGAGTGTTGCTATATGGTGCAAGTTCCCTTCAGCACTATATCCAGTATTCCAGTCAGATGTTCTATCTTTTCGAGGTAAGGGATGTTATTTTTTTATAAATGATATTATTTCTTTCAATATCATTATACCGAAATATTGGTAAGATTTTTTTTATGAAATTCTTATCTTTTTATGTCGGGGTTACTATTCATAAGTTACTATTCACGAGTTACTATTCACGAGTACTATTCACGAAGCATGATAATTTTTTTTTCTTGTGAAATTTCTGCCTTTTAGTGTCGGAGTTACTATTCACGTATACGGCACTATTCACGAATATGATACTATTCACAGAAAAATTAAATTTTCTTTTCTGTGCTCAAGATTGTCTGTTATGGTTCCTATTTTTAATTGAATCTATGTTTTGATCTTTATTTTTAAATTCTGCTCTACAATAGTTTATTACGGAGTATTTTTGAACATGTATAAACCGAAGTACGAATATTTACTATTTGTTCTTTTGTCTCACTGGATTCGTTTATTTAAAATATATTTTTCATCATCCTCAGTCCCAAATGATGATATTACTGAATTTCTTTGGCCTATAGTGTAAAGATGAATGATTTCTTGATGAATATCTTTGGCCCGTAGTGCAAAGATGAACAGGTGTTGAGATGAACATGACCGACTGATTAATATCTTTGGCCTGTAGTGCAAAGATGACTATTTGATTCAAGATGTTTATTGATTGATGTTACAGGGATAAAATATTGATGATGAACTTTTAAATTCATAGATGATAGTAGATTTCATTCTCTACTTAACTCTTCTAATGAATTTTTGTTTCCGCTGCAGTTGTTGATCTAAAACTTGTTGTCGATATTATTTTATCAGATTTTTTCCTGTTGAAGACTAAGGATAATTTGTTGTACATTATCTTAGTCATAATATTTTTTATTGGGCTAGTTGAGCTCACCCTTTTCCTTTTTGTTCCATTTTTTCTTCTTAGGAGGCGAGAATATAGCGGGAACTAGTCGGGGTATGGAGTGATGGTTTAAGATAGTTGTTTTAGTAGTTCTCACTATTCTGTAAAATAGTGTATCAATAGTTATTAAAGGACTTCATTTGAGTGTTGATATTGCCTAGAAGACAATATTTGTATTTAAACTCACAGTATGTGTTGTCGTATTTCGCACGACAATTGTAATAATGAAGTTATAGTTGTTTCTGTACCATGCATTTGGCGACTCAGAATAGATTGGGTGGAATGGACCTATTTTGGGGGCGTCATAGTTATTCAACGCACGTGCTATCTGTCCCAATTGATTTTTCAGATTTTTTATCGACGCACCTTCGCTTTTCACATTCATATCTACTTGATTCAATAACTTTTTTCGTTCACCGATCCTTTTGTCAGTAGCCGAAATGAATTTTTCCAAAGCTTCTTCCCAACTTGTTTTACTCTCTAGATGTTGTTGAGTCTGATTTTGAAATCTGGCCGTGTTTTGCTGTCTAGGTGCTTGAGCTTGATTGTCACTCCATGGAAATCCCGGGTGATTTCACCAACCTGGATTATATACTTTTTGATTCGGATACGGTTGGGTAGATCGATTACAGCTCCCTATGAACTGAACTGATTCCGAATTGATGGCACATTAATCTGTAGCATGACTCCCAGCACATAACTCACAAACCATTGCTACTTACTGTGTTGATGGTGGACTCCATGTTTCCATTGGTCGAGTCATGTTCGTGTATGGCCATTGATACGCAAAGTCATCCATGATACCTGAAAAGAGAGAGAAATTTTTTTTTGAAAAATAATTAATAAAAATATTTAAATTAAGACTAATTTGATTGAGATTAATATTGGTAAATAATTATTAAATTAATTCTCCGGCAACGGCGCCAAAAACTTGTTGGTCGATTTCGCAATCAATGAATACGTGCAAGTATACACGGTCAACAAGTAATAAGTGAAAGTAGAGTATCGTTGTAAGACCCCAACTTTTATAAATAAAGACGAATTTTCTATAAATATCATTTTTGAATATTATGGAGTTAATTTGATATAATGTTATAATTATGGGTAATATTTATAAATTTTGCATAGTACGCAAGTTGTTATATAATATTCGATTGGTCGGGGAATATTCTTTTTAACAGGAAATATTCGTACAACGGCACAATCATTGGTGGACCCCACAACGGAATTATTGTCGGATTGAAAAAACGACAAAAATATTTTATTAAAAATAACGGCTGAAGTTTTACCATTGTTACTGTTGAACTACTCGGTAGTAAAAGTACAGTAATACGTGTGGTTGCATAGTAACACACGGTATTGATTATTTATGCTTATGTGAGAAGTCACTCAGTTTGATTCAATTATTGTCAGTTAATAATATGAATTATTTAGCGATAATAACGTTTTGTTTTATTCGTATTATTAACGTAATAAAACAGAAACATCTTTTTATATAAAACAGAATACTTTATTAAAGTTATTCTATAAATAGAATATATTATATTTTATTTAAAAGATTTTTCTTTAAATATGGACCGTCAGATTAAAGTAATCAATCTGGACCGTTCATGGATTAGTTACTATGCATTCTATTTTTCTATAAATAGCAGCTCATTCCTTCATTATTTCTTACGAATTCACTGAACTCTAGAGAGAGAGAGAAACTATAGAGAGAGAGAGAAGAAGAGTATTATGCTACTTAACTACTTCTTTATTTCAGCTCTTCTTTAAAACGGTAAGGGGTGTTATTCTTTCATATTCATGAAGAGAACTGTTGTTATTCCATTTCTTATTATTCTGTTGGAATAACCTGTATACGCGGTCTACCCTATACTTGGTGACATTCTTCTATTATTCTGTTGGAACATCCTGTCTGTGTGTTTTACACCGGACCTGGTTCCGTCTTTATTATTATTCTGTTGGAACATCCTGTCTGTGTGTTTTACACCGGACCTGGTTCCGTCTTTATTATTATTCTGTTGGAACATCCTGTCTGTGTGTTTTACACCGGACCTGGTTCCGTCTTTATTATTATTCTGTTGGAATATCCTGTCTGTGCGTTTTACGCCGGACCTGGTTCCATTATTTATTATTTTGTTGGAATAACCTAT
Organism: Panax notoginseng; assembly: GCA_016801055.1. NCBI lineage: Eukaryota > Viridiplantae > Streptophyta > Magnoliopsida > Apiales > Araliaceae > Panax > Panax notoginseng. The sequence continues at coordinate 229,196,763 of CM029015.1, read as the reverse complement.
CTGTGCGATCTATCGCATGCATGGTGATTTCTTTTGTTATTCCATTCTTTATTATACTCAGTTGGTTAAGTTTTGACTTCTATACTCCATGAAATTTGTGGAATATCCTTGATAATTGCGGTTCATCCAGTATCTTTTCATGAAAATATTCTTCTAAGTATTCTTGAATTTTACTCCACAAAGCAGTATCATGTTGACAATTTGGACGTTGTTAATTCTTGGATAAATTAATTCTTGAACTTGTTTTATTGAATTCTTATATCATTGTCATCATCCTCATGTTTATAAAATGTTGAAAGTCATCTGTGGCCTGTAGTGCATAGATGAACTTGGTATGATTATGACCAGAGATTATTCGGTATAATCATGACCGTAATATTACAAATGATGTGGTAAAAGTCCTCATTGGCCCGTAGTGCATTGATGGACAGTTGTTGGCATGATCATGACCATTAATGAATACACGAATATCCTTGGCCGTAGTGCAGGGGTGATTCGATGATGTGGATTATTTTATTAAGCTGAGTACCAGCGATAACAGTGTTGAAAAACCTTTTAAATCATAAAAGATAGTAGAGTTTATTTTCTACTTGACTCTTTTAATGGATTGCTTGTTCCGCTGCAGTTAAACTTGATGTCTATTATATTTTATCAGTTTAACATTGTTGAAGGCTAATGATAATTTATTCTGCATTATCTTAGTCATAATATTTCTTACTGGGCTAGTTGAGCTCACCCTTTCTTTCACTGTTCTCTTCAGAAAATGAAAACGTAGCTGGGGCAAGTCGGGGAACGGAGTGATGGTCCGAATGATAGTATTAGTTAGTAGTCCTCACTATTCTATGTAATAGTGTGTTAATAAATGTAATGAGGACTCCTTTTGAGTATGAATACTCTCTAGAAGATAATATTTGTATTCAAACTCACAGTTTATGTTTTGTCGTATTGTACACGACAGTTGTATTAGTAAGTTGTATTTGTATTCTGTACTATGTATCTGACGACCCAAGATGGGTGATGTATACCTAATTTTGGGGGCGTCACAGTTGGTATCAGAGCTTAGGGATATGATCCCTGGCTAAGATGTGAGAATAGAACTAGGAGGGGAGAGACGGGGAATTCCTTCGCTAGTATGACCTACCTAAGTTTATTTGCATGGTATTTAATTGGTCGGTCATAATATAAGGATAATATATGACATATCAATTAACTTTTATTTTGTGGCAGTATCTGAAAATGGCATCTGAGAATGTTGAGAATAGCAATGGAGCACAGGCAACTGTTGATTCACCACATATCAATAATCAGGATAATGTGTATCAGGAAGGCGACAATCCTCATACAAACAACAACACTGACCAAATGATGAATGATGGAATGTTCAGAAGCTTTATGCAGTTCATGCAACAGCAGGCGAGAGCGGCTCCTGTCCAAAATATAGGTGGAAACACTGAAAACTCTCGGACGGTCACCGCTAAACAGTTCAAGGAGCTGGGACCACCAGAGTTTAAGGGAGAGCCAAAACCACTTATAGCGGAAACATGGATAAAGCAGATTACCAAGATATTTGATGTCTTGGGATGCTCCGAGGAGCAAAAGGTTCCCTTTGCCGCCTTTATGTTGCGAGGAGAGGCAGATTACTGGTGGGAATCGATTAAGCGTACTCAACCTGCCGCACTGAAGATGTCTTGGGAGAAGTTCCAAGAGCTGTTCAATGACAAATACTTTCCGAAAGTGTTCGTCACATGAAGGAGGTGGAGTTCATCAAATTGGAGCAGAATAATATGACCGTGTCGCAGTATGAGGCTAAATTTGCTGAGTTGTCCCGGTTTGCGTCCCACTTGGTGGATAATGAAGAGCGAATGACGCGAATGTTTTTGCGAGGTTTGAAACCTGAGATACGTCAACATCTTATTTCTCATAAACTGTGTTTGTATTCAGATGTTGTGAATAGGGCTCAGTTAGTGGAGCGCGATAACGAGTCAACGCAACCAAAAGAGAGCAGTCGACAAAATGATAATACCAGTGAGAGCAGTCATCGAAGCGGTGACAACAAGCGTGGAGGGAATCAACAGGCCAGAAATGGTAACCACTTCGGTGGTAATCAGGGCCAAAACAATAAGAATGGTCATTTCAAGAAGAGAAGATTCAACAATGATGGAAAGACGTCAGCACCAGCACCCGTTGTTAAGGAAGGAGAACGACCACCTATCATATGTTTCAAATGCGGAGGGGAGGGGCACATCAGTCCAAACTGCGCGATGCCGTCTAAAGCATGTTATAATTGTGGAAGAGAAGGTCATTTAGCTCGATTTTGTCGTTTACCAAAAACAAGTTCAGCCAAGATGGAGACACCAAAGGCCGTCCCAGAAAATTCAAAACCGGTAGTGCAAGGGAGAGCGTTTGTTGTGACCTCCCAGAAAGCAAGGAACCCGAATGAGGTCATCACGGGTAAGCTTATCATAAACTCTAACGAAGTCTATACTTTATTTGATACCGGTTCTACCCATTCTTTTATTTCTCCTACTTGCGCTCATCGATTAAATTTGATTCCGGAGAAATTAGACTTTGACTTATCTGTTGAAACTCCATTGGGAGAAACCTTCATTACATCCACGGTTTATAAGTCTTGTTTGGTTCAAGTTGGTACCCACACATTACCTGTCGATCTGATTTCATTAAAAATACTTGCATTTGACGTGATTCTAGGGATTGATTGGTTAACTACTCATCATGCAAAAATTGATTGTTTTCGTAAGGTTGTTAGCTTTCATATTCCTAATCGACCTATTATGCGAATTCAAGCAACCAAACCATTAAAATCAATCGCTGTCATCTCAAGCCATAAAGCTATTCGTTTATTGAAAAACGGATGTCAAGCTTTCTTAGCTCATGTCACGGATCTAAACAAAAATACGTCAGTTTTGAATGATATTTCTATTGTTAATAAATTCCCTGACGTATTCCCTGAAGAACTTCCTGGCCTACCCCCAGAGCGTGAAATTGAATTTTGTATCGACCTTGAACCCGGTACAAAACCCATTTCCAAAGCCCCATATCGAATGGCTCCTATTGAACTTCAGGAGTTAAAGATCCAACTGCAGGAATTGTTAGACATTGGCTTTATTCGTCCTAGTACTTCTCCTTGGGGTGCTCCTGTGTTATTCGTGAAGAAGAAAGATGGAAGTATGCGACTTTGTATTGATTATCGGGAGTTGAATCATGTCACCATCAAAAATAGGTACCCATTGCCACGTATTGATGACCTGTTTGACCAGTTGCAAGGAGCACAATTCTTTTCAAAGATCGATCTTCGTTCTGGATATCATCAGCTGAAGGTTAGAACTGAGGATATTCCAAAGACGGCTTTCAGAACTCGGTACGGGCATTATGAATTCCTAGTCATGTCCTTTGGATTGACTAATGCTCCTGCTGCCTTCATGGATATGATGAACCGGGTATTCAAGGAATATTTGGATCACTTTGTGGTCGTCTTTATTGATGACATCCTTATTTATTCCAAAAGCCGTGAAGATCATGAGCAACACTTGAGGCTGGTACTCCAAAAGCTTCGTGAATACAAGCTTTATGCCAAGTTGAAGAAATGCGAGTTCTGGCTGGAGGAGGTAGCATTCCTTGGGCACGTAGTATCAAGTCGTGGAATATCTGTTGACCCGGCAAAGATTGAAGCTATTCAAAGCTGGAGCAACCTAAATCAGTGACCGAAGTACGTAGCTTTCTTGGTTTAGCTGGTTATTATCGGAGATTCGTGGAAGGATTTTCTCGAATCGCTACTCCATTAACTCAGCTGACTCGGAAAGATACAAAGTTCGGTTGGAGCGAAGAATGTGAGAAGAGTTTTCAAGAACTCAAGAGGAGACTCATTTCAGCACCTGTTCTAACAATACCATCTGGCTCGGAGGGATTTGTCATCTACAGTGATGCTTCGAGCAAAGGGTTGGGATGCGTTCTCATGCAACATGAAAAAGTCATAGCCTATGCATCAAGACAACTCAAGGAATATGAGAGGAATTATCCTACTCATGATCTAGAGTTGGCAGCTGTTGTCTTTGCACTTAAAATTTGGAGGCATTACTTGTATGGGGAAAAGGTGGAGATCTTTACGGATCATAAAAGCCTCAAATATTTCTTCACTCAAAAGGAACTCAACATGCGACAACGACGTTGGCTTGAACTGTTGAAAGATTATGATCATACCATTCAATACCATCCTGGAAAAGCGAACGTGGTAGCTGACGCATTGAGTAGAAGATCATATGCAAGTACGAGTGCGATATTGTCAACACAAAGGCCCATTTTGTGTGATTTGCAAAGGATGGAGATAGAGTTAAAGACTCCAGGGACCCATGTGATGATGGCGAATATACGAGTAGAACCGACTTTAATCGATAAAGTTAAAGCTGCTCAAGCTACAGACCTGGAGCTGATGCGTATAAGGAAGAAAGTGCAAGAAGGTGCTATGCCGGAAGCAAGAATCGATGAAGAAGGAATACTTCGAGTCAACTCCAGACTTTGTGTTCCTAACAACCCTGATTTAAAGTATGAAATCATGATGGAGGCGCACAACACACCGTTTGCAATCCATCCTGGAAGTACCAAAATGTATCATGATCTTCGTCATACATTTTGGTGGAGCAATATGAAGAGAGAGATAGCGTTGTTTATCTCAAGGTGTCTAACTTGTCAACGAGTCAAAGCGGAGCATCAAGTACCAAAAGGTCCATTGCAACCACTTGAAATTCCAGAATGGAAGTGGGAGCACATTACCATGGATTTCGTTACCGGTCTTCCTAGGGTTTCTCAAGGTATTGATGCGATTTGGGTCATTGTTGATAGATTGACCAAGTCTGCTCATTTCTTACCGATACGAGAAACTTATACACTTGAACGTCTTGCTCGTATGTACATAAACGAGATTGTAAGACTGCATGGTATGCCAGTATCCATAGTTTCTGACCGAGACCCAAGATTTTCTTCACAATTTTGGGTTAGTTTACAAAAAGCTATGGGCATGAATTTACGATTTAGTTCAGCATATTATCCTCAGACGGACGGACAATCAAGGAGGACTATTCAAACTCTTGAAGATTTATTAAGACTCTGTGTCCTTGATTTTAAGAGAAGTTGGGACAAGTTCTTACCATTGGTGGAGTTTTCCTACAACAACAGTTATCAAACAAGTATTGGTATGGCTCCATTCGAAGCATTGTATGGAAGAAAATGTCGTTCTCCAGTATGCTGGGATGAGGTGGGTGAAGCAACGTTGTTGGGACCGGAGTTGGTACGTATGACTACAGAAAAGATTCAAACGATCCGACAACGTATAAAAACCTCACAAGATCGACAAAAGAGTTATGTTGATCTTCATCGAAAGGATGTGAAATTTGATATAGGAGATCATGTGTTCTTACGTGTTGCTCCATGGAAAGGAGTTACGAGATTTGGAAAGAGAGGAAAGCTCAATCCTCGATTTATCGGTCCATTTTTAATACTCGATCGAGTAGGAACTGTGGCTTATAGACTCGCTTTACCGCCAAGTATGTCTCGTATTCATAACGTTTTTCACATATCCATGTTACGTAAATATGTGAAAGACCCGAACCACATTATTGAGTTAGAACTGGATGAAATAGCGGAGGATTTGACGTATGAAGAAGTTCCTGTTCAAATCTTGGATAAGAAGGAACTTATTCTACGCTCCAAGGTTATACCTCAAGTCAAAGTTTTGTGGAGAAACCACGATGTTGAGGAAATGACTTGGGAGTTAGAATCTGAAATGAAATCAAGGTATCCTTATCTCTTAGACATACCAGGTACGTACCCTAATTTCGAGGGCAAAATTTCATAAGAAGGGGAGGTTGTAAGACCCCAACTTTTATAAATAAAGACGAATTTTCTATAAATATCATTTTTGAATATTATAGAGTTAATTTGATATAATGTTATAGTTATGGGTAATATTTATAAATTTTGCATAGTACGCAAGTTGTTATCTAATATTCGATTGGTCGGGGAATATTCGTTTTAACAGGGAATATTCGTACAACGGCACAATCATTGGTGGACCCCACAACGGAATTATTGTCGGATTGAGAAAACGACAAAAATATTTTATTAAAAATAACGGCGGAAGTTTTACCATTGTTACTGTTGAACTACTCGGTAGTAAAAGTACAGTAATACGTGTGGTTGCATAGTAACACACGGTATTGATTATTAATGCTTATGTGAGAAGTCACTCAGTTTGATTCAATTATTGTCAGTTAATAATATGAATTATTTAGCGATAATGACGTTTTGTTTTATTCGTATTATTAATGTAACGACCCCAAAATAGGTCTATTCCATCCAACCTATTCTGAGTCGCCAAATACATGATACAGAAAACAACTGTAACTTTATTACAACAATTGTCGTGCAAAATACAACAACACATATGTTGTGAGTTTGGATACAAATATATACCAAATGTGACTCATGTTCCAACCGTGGACATCACCTTACATTGACACCTTACATAAAGGTATAGTCAAAAACTGTTTTAAAAATTAGAATCTTTGGGAAGTGCTCAAGGAAACCTTCGTACATGGGAGGCCATGCGTCTAGGTTATGATAGATATCATATGGCCACAGAATTATTCTTGGTTGACCCAATAGACCCCAAAGAAAAACGAGAAGATTACTATCATATTCTTTCCAATGGTGAGTCTTCTCTTGACATATCATTATCTCTACTGTCTCTAATTGAGAATTATACTTCAAACAAACACCAAGATTATATAGGTAGTGCTCGTATATATACTCAGCAAGTGGATGAGCACATCCTTGTCTTATGATGACACGAGGTTGTATGTCGTTAGACATCTTGTATGATAGTGGCAAACCACCCTTCCAACGTTGGGTACACCTTACCCTATTGGATTCACCAAATAAAACTACTAAATAAACTTTTCTATACTGCTTCGGGAGAACATCCACAGCTAGAGACCACCGTTCTATTTTCCCGTTATCCTCGCTCGACCCAGCTACACTCTTATTACCTGAAAAGAATTGTGAAGCAAAAGGGTAAGCACAACTAGCTCAGTAAAGAATATCATGACTAAAGATAATTATATTATCAATAGCCTTCATCAATAATAAATCAGAGATTTAGAACATATGGTAAATGATAAAAATTTCAACCATAGTTGCAGCGGAACGAGCAATCCATTAGAAGAGTCAAATAGACTATAAAGTCTATTATCTTCTCTATGTTAAAAATCCATCAACAATGTTTTATCCCTGTAACATCAATCAACAATTCTGGTCCACAATCATATGAATAACTCATAATCATAACTGTAGTTCTAAATTCCTCTTCTCATCCAGGACGAAGATAATTTTCATCACCTATCTTTACCTGAAATATCAAAGATCATGGTTATACCAAATCACAGTTCCTGTTCATAATCATACTAATAACTTCATCTTTGCACTACGGCCAAAGATATTCATTTGTACCAGTTGGTCATGTTCATCTCAACACCTGTTCATCTTTGCACTACTGGCCAAAGATATTCAACAACATGTCATCTTTGCACTACAGGCCAAAGATATTCATCAACAATTCATCTTTGCACTTCAGGCCAAAGATATTCATCAACAGTTCATATTTGCACTACAAGCCAAATATATTCATATCTCAAAGAAATATATAATCTTTTCAGAATTTATATAAACAATAATTATAACCATGTTGATCAATTCACCTTTGCACTTAAGCTAAAGATATTTATTTATAAATTCAATGGTCATGATCATACCAATCAACAATTCAACTTTGCACTACTGGCCAAAGAGAACCCATAGTCATGATCATACCAAAAATCTACCCATCTTTACACTCAAGTCAAAGAGAAATATCATCATTAGGGTTATAAAAATGTTATATATAATAATAAAATAATATGATCAACATATAGTTTTAATCTCAAGAGTAATATTCGTAAATCAACTATAATTTGGTTAGAAAAAGAAACCAATTTTTATCGTGAATATTAACTCGTGAATAGTAACTCATGAATAGTAACTCGTGAATAGTAACTCATAAATAGTAAACCCGACAAAAAAAGGTAAAAATTCCACAATAAAATCCATACCAGTATTTCGGTATAATGATATTGAAAGAATAATATTTTTTAAGCTTATAAACAATTTATTTAAATTGTTTACACTTTACTAAATAATGCATTTAATCATTCTAAAATACCAAACTCATAAGATTTTATCACCAATAATCAAAACCCTCATCAAAAATCTGCATATACCTCATATAGGATTCTCAAGTCATAAAATCCTATTTTTCAATTTTCTTACTTCACATAACATATTTAATTCATTTACTCATAACTAGACCATTTTCATGAAAAATACCAAATCAGTTCCAAAAATATTTCTTTTCTGGAATTTAGCAGAATATAGTCGCATATTGAACATATATTTTTCTCAGAATTTTTAAAACTCATTTACTATTTTTCATATGGCCAAAACAGCCGAATATTTAGACATTTATCATAAATTGTACTTTTACCCAAAAATTCCGAAATTCACAGAGTATACTGATATTATATAGATATACTTCCAACAAAAATTTTATCAATCTTGGAGTTAACCACAAAGAGTTATAAGCGGTTACTTTTAAAATAGTCTTTTCTCATAAAATTCACAACTCTTAATCTATACATCCAAAAATCACCATTTTTGGACACAATCAATAAAACTCATCAAAATAGCATTTCAAATTTTTCAGAATTTTATGAAGGTCAGAAAAATTACGAAACTGAAAAACATAACAACCCTTAAAATTCCTTACTATCCCTTACCTCAAAAGAGCAGTACTTCTGATCGGTATGCAAAGCCGAAGAAAACTTGCACTGAATAGCAACTCTCAAAGTATCTAAATACTCACAAAATATGCTTCATAATATAGAGAGAGAAAGAGAGAAAACTTGTTTCTGGTGTGATTTTCAATTCTAACTTAGCACTCTATTTATAGGAAAATTTTAGTAGGCTTGACCTGCAACCTGATGGCTTTACCTGCTACTATTCCCACCCACCCTATTTGAAATATAATTCAGCACATTTCTTCACCAACCACAAGTGGGGCCCACCAATTCTAGAATTTTCCATCAAAATGATAAACTCCGAAAATTCAACAATTTCTGAACCAGTCATCTTGTAAAATTCATAATAAATCATACGTTCATTTTTAACGGTTCAAAATTTGTGGACATATACTCAACTTATATATGTATAACATATCTAAAAATTACAACGATCCAACGGTCGGATTAAAAATTATAACCCCCGCAAAATATCTCAAAAATCCTGATTTTTAATACCTCCATTCCGACAAAAATACTAATAAAAACCTCAACATTAACTCCTTCATTTTTAACCACAAAAATATATCCCTCATTTATATCCGCATCAAATAAATATTTCCTTATCATATGAATCAATAATTAATTATGCACAAATAATATTACAGAATCACATTTATGACAACCAAGCCGTTCCCAGGAAAGAGGGGGCTTTCCAATAAGGATTTCTCCTTACTAGCGCGCAATTAGATGACCAAACCTCTCCTTAGACAGAACTTTCTAGACATTGCCAATAATGCTATCTAATAATAGTATTCAAATAATATGAATTATTGATCTGATAATAGAAAATACTGTGCAGCAATAATTATTGAAACAACAATAATATAAAATATCAACGCAGCAATTATTGAATCAATAAAAAAAATATTGAACAGTAATTACTGTAACAATTATTGAGTAGTGCCTTCTTACGTAAGAATCAATAATTCAAAAATACTGTGCAATCCGTGTGCTACTGTGTAACAACGCGTATTACTGTATTTTAACCACCGGGTATTCCAACAGTATTAACGGTAACAACTACGCCGTTAATTATAAAAACTCAATTTTTGTCGTTATCTTCATCCGACAGTTATTCGTTATGGGGCCCACAAATAATATGAATTATTGATCTGATAATAGAAAATACTGTGCAGCAATAATTATTGAAACAACAATAATATAAAATATCAACGCAGCAATTATTGAATCAATAAAAAAAATATTGAACAGTAATTACTGTAACAATTATTGAGTAGTGCCTTCTTACGTAAGAATCAATAATTCAAAAATACTGTGCAATCCGTGTGCTACTGTGTAACAACGCGTATTACTGTATTTTAACCACCGGGTATTCCAACAGTATTAACGGTAACAACTACGCCGTTAATTATAAAAACTCAATTTTTGTCGTTATCTTCATCCGACAGTTATTTCCCGACAGAAAGAATATTCCACGACCAAACGAATATTCCCCGACAACAATGATTATTTTATAACCACTTGCTTATTTTGAAAAATATTCATATATCACCCTTAACTTTAACTTTTTATCAATTTAACCATTTACTAAATAGAAAAATTGAATACTTTTATTTCATAAAATTTGGGGTCTTACAATTAACGTAATAAAACAGAAACATCTTTTTATATAAAATAGAATACTTTATTAAAGTTATTCTATAAATAGAATATATTATATTTTATTTAAAAGATTTTTCTTTAAATATGGACCGTCAGATTAAAGTAATCAATCTGGACCGTTCATGGATTAGTTACTATGCATTCTATTTTTCTATAAATAGCAGCTCATTCCTTCATTATTTCTTACGAATTCACTGAACTCTAGAGAGAGAAACTATAGAGAGAGAGAAGAAGAGTATTCTGCTAGTTAACTACTTCTTTATTTCAGCTCTTCTTTAAAACGGTAAGGGGTGTTATTCTTTCTTATTCATGAAGAGAACTGTTGTTATTCCATTTCTTATTATTCTGTTGGAATAACCTGTATACGCGGTCTACCCTATACTTGGTGACATTCTTCTATTATTCTGTTGGAACATCCTGTCTGTGTGTTTTACACCGGACCTGGTTCCGTCTTTATTATTATTCTGTTGGAACATCCTGTCTGTGTGTTTTACACCGGACCTGGTTCCGTCTTTATTATTATTCTGTTGGAACATCCTGTCTGTGCGTTTTACGCCGGACCTGGTTCCGTCTTTATTATTATTCTGTTGGAATAACCTGTTTGTGCGGTCTATCGCATGCATGGTGATTTCTTTTGTTATTCCATTCTTTATTATACTCAGTTGGTTAAGTTTTGACTTCTATACTCCATAAAATTTGTGGAATATCCTTGATAATTGCGGTTCATCCAGTATCTTTTCATGAAAATATTCTTCTAAGTATTCTTGAATTTTACTCCACAAAGCAGTATCATGTTGACAATTTGGACGTTGTTAATTCTTGGATAAATTAATTCTTGAACTTGTTTTATTGAATTCTTATATCATTGTCATCATCCTCATGTTTATAAAATGTTGAAAGTCATCTGTGGCCTGTAGTGCATAGATGAACTTGGTATGATTATGACCAGGGATTATTCGGTATAATCATGACCGTAATGTTACAAATGATATGGTAAAAGTCCTCATTGGCCCGTAGTGCATTGATGGACAGTTGTTGGCATGATCATGACCATTAATGAATACACGAATATCCTTGGCCGTAGTGCAGGGGTGATTCGATGATGTGGATTATTTTATTAAGCTGAGTACCAGCGATAACAGTGTTGAAAAACCTTTTAAATCATAAAAGATAGTAGAGTTTATTTTCTACTTGACTCTTTTAATGGATTGCTTGTTCCGCTGCAGTTAAACTTGATGTTTATTATATTTTATCAGTGTAACACTGTTGAAGGCTAATGATAATTTATTCTGCATTATCTTAGTTATAATATTTCTTACTGGGCTAGTTGAGCTCACCCTTTCTTTCACTGTTCTCTTCAGGAAATGAGAATATAGCTGGGACGAGTCGGGAAACGGAGTGATGGTCCAGAGGATAGCATTAGTAGTCCTCACTATTCTGTGAAATAGTGTGATAATAATTTTAATGAGAACTCCTTTTGAGTATGAATACTCTCTAGAAGACAATATTTGTATTCAAACTCACAGATTATGTTTGGTCGTATTGTACACGACAGTTGTATTATTAAGTTATATTTGTATTCAGTACCATGTATCTGGCGACCCAAGATGGGTGATGTATACCTAATTTTGGGGGCGTCACAGTTGGTATCAGAGCTTAGGGATATGATCCCTAGCTAAGATATGAGAATAGAACTAGGAGGGGAGATACGGGGAATTCCTTCGCTAGTATGACCTACCTAAGTTTATTTGCTTGGTATTTAATTGGTCGGTCATAATATAATGATAATATATGACATATCAATTAACTTTTATTTTGTGGCAGTATCTGAAAATGGCATCCGAGAATGTTGAGAATAGCAATGGAGCACAGGCGACTGTAGATTCACCACATATCAATAATCGGGATAATGTGCATCAGGAAGGCGACAATCCTCATGTAAACAACAATACTGACCAAATGATGAATGATATAATGTTCAGAAGCTTTATGCAGTTCATGCAACAGCAGGCGAGAGTGGCTCCTGTTCAAAATGTAGGTGGAAACACTGAAAACTCTCGGACGGTCACCGCTAAACAGTTCAAGGAGCTGGAACCACCAAAGTTTAAGGGAGAGCCAAAACCACTTATAGCGGAAACATGGATAAAGCAGATTACCAAGATATTTGATGTCTTGGGATGCTCCGAGTAGCAAAAGGTTCCCTTTGTCGCCTTTATGTTGCGAGGAGAGGCAGTTTACTGGTGGGAATCGATTAAGCGTACTCAACCTGCCGCACTGAAGATGTCTTGAGAGAAGTTCCAAGAGCTGTTCAATGACAAATACTTTCCCGAAAGTGTTCGTCACATGAAGGAGGTGGAGTTCATCAAATTGGAGCAGAATAATATGACCGTGTCGCAGTATGAGACTAAATTTGCTGAGTTATCCCGGTTTGCGTCCCACTTGGTGGATAATGAAGAGCGAATGACGCGAATATTTTTGCGAGGTTTGAAACCTGAGATACGTCAACATCTTATTTCTCATAAACTGTGTTTGTATTCAGATGTTGTGAATAGGGCTTAGTTAGTGGAGCGCGATAACGAGTCAACGCAACCAAAAGAGAGCAGTCGACAAAATGATAATACCAGTGAGAGCAGTCATCGAAGCGGTGACAACAAGCGTGGAGGGAATTAACATGCCAGAAATGGTAACCACTTCGGTGGTAATCAGGGCCAAAACAATAAGAATGGTCATTTCAAGAAGAGGAGATTCAACAATAATGGAAAGACGTCAGCACCAGCACCCGTTGTTAAGGAAGGAGAACGACTACCTATCATATGTTTCAAATGCGGAGGGGAGGGGCACATCAGTCCAAACTACGCGATGCCGTCTAATTTTATTTAAACAATCTCAAATCATGATTTTTCTAATTAATAAACTAAATTAACTAATTAAGCTGAATTGCTTTATGACTTAATTCAGATAAATAAAGATTAAGACTTCAATATCCCCAATTATGAACTATAAATCAATTATCCAATTATCTCAATTATCATGTCTACTGAATTGTTAACAGGAATTCTCAAATGTCAAAAGTCATTTTCCAAGTGATCAATTAACTTCTATTTAATCCAGATTAATCTTGCTATATTCCTATGCAAAATAATTGAATTAAACTCCTTCCAATCTAATTCCTTATGCGTTACTTGCGGTGAACAAATATTTCTATTCAATTCACAAACCTAATTATTCACTATGCAAATAACTAAGTCACATGTTATCATGCCCAGTTCTAACCCTAAAATTCCTTTTCCAATTCCTTCTAGAGTAACAAGGTAATTATTGGCCAAATAATTAATCAATAAACACAAGGCAAGATAAACAATTCACTTTGACACAAATAATTGGAATAAATCGAATAACTAATTTATAAACATAAAAGGTTCAATTAAAATCTTAATAAAAAAAAATTAGTTCATTATTAATGAATTAAAACCAAGAATCCACAATTGAATAGACATTAAAAGATAAAAGTATGATAAGAGAAAAGAATAGAACCTGTTGTAAGTAAATCTGATGCTCCCCTATTGCTCCTGCTCTTGATCTTCAATGATCTCCAAGTTGCTTTAATCTCCAAAACTAATAAGAATTAGGGTTAATGTCTAATCTAATGGAGTGTATCTCTAGTCGAATCTATGTAATCTCCCTTTATTTTATGGCTTACATCATGTATTTATAGGTTACAAGTCCAATTTTTAGCTTAGGAACAAACCCAATCCTATTTGGAGTCAAAAAAGTGCCAAAATTCGCCCCAAAACGCGTCCAAGCTTGCCCAACCTCTTCCCCAGCGCCCCAGCGCTGGGCACGGCACTGGGACACTGCCCCCTAGCGCCCCGGCGTTGCAAATAAGCCTTGTTTGGGCGCCCCGACGCTGGGCATAATTCTGGAAATTTTTTACTCTGACATCCTTTGGGAAAATGGCCATAACGTGTTCGTCCGAACTCCGATTTCAATGATTCAAGATGTTCTGAAAAGAGTAGACGTAGATCTACAACTTTCATTCTTTAAGTTTTTCGGAATAAGGTCCATAGAAATACTCAAATTGACTTTGAAGTGACTGTTGTGTAAATGACAAGCCGAAAACGCGAATCTAGTCACCCCAAACGTCGATCCAAGTAACTTTTATCCCAATTCCTACAAAACATGTGAGGACCCCAAACTCGGATACTTGAAACCCGAACTCGGTTCTTCACGATACCATTTCTATGAGCGAAATAATACTAATAATAATAACAATAATATAAAAGATCAAATTAATTTACATCATTATCAGAGTCTAGCTCCCAAGTACGTAACCTTTAATACATTCATTACAACCCATGATAGCTAATATAATATCATTGTCATACTAAAGTTAACTATTACATAAGATAACATTCATTCATTCAGCAACCTTTCCCTTTAACTTGTTCTTAGCAGAGCTCTCTGGTCGTTCACACTTAGCTGAAAACATTTAAATTAAGCAAGGTTGAGCATTTGAGTGCCCAGCAAGCAATAGCAATTATATATATATAAGCTGAAAGGATTTAAATGTTTTCTTTGTACTATTCTTCTACAACAAGTCAATAGTTGTGAAGTATTCTGGACCAATAATAATAACATAACAACTCTCTTTCAAATTTTTGAAACTACATAATGACTATATCTGAGGTTATAGTGACATGCCATGAACATTGTTTTCATTTTCGAAAAGGTTAAACAGAAATTCATCTGTAAACCGTCATAACTTACGGGCACGGGGGTGATCAGCCCGTTATGCCCTGCATTGATCAATACTACGTGCAAGAACGAGGGTATCGTTCACTCTGTCCGCCTTGGGCGCATAAAAGTTTTTCCCCTGTAGGGATGTTCATACTTTTCTGGGTTCCAAATCAAAAGTTTTATCTTGTTCAACAATAATCTATAATTCAACATATATGTATACAGGTAATTGACAAAGGTATATCAACATGTGATTAAATACAATGATTATCCAAGTGGGGACACTTGTTTAACCATTTCTAAAAATTAACGAACAGAATATATATATCTAGGTTACCATATACTAACATGTTGATAATCAATGAGCTTATATAATATAAGGTTAATAATCTGTACAATAATAATATAGTTTAGAAACAATCTTACTCACATCCATTGCATAAAGAAAATGCAAAGGTTAGATACTTGCCTGATGCGCTGCTTACAATATGCAACTTAGTTTTATCGCTTATCTCACGACCTATCATTAATAAGATCGTTCGTTCGATTAGAACAATATACTATAACACATAACACTGCTTATTGCAGTCAGCACATATCCTAATCACATTGACATATAAATTTAACAACCATTGAATCACAAATAATCACTTATACAATCAAAATATCTAAGTCTAGATCAATTTCGGAAACATGTCGGTCTACCGACAACTTTATCGGGTAATTATCGAGTCTAAGACTCTATTTTATAACTCAATATCCGTAAATATCAGTCATATTATTTTTAAATGACTCAATATAATTTTAAAACATTTATTATAATTTATCCTAAATTTTCAAACATCGGAATCATATTAAAATGATTTAAATACTAATCAATTCTATTATCATTAATATTTAATTAGTATTAAACTATTAATGAAATCATTTTCAAAATATTAAAGTTATGTATAATAACTCAAAATACTTTTAAAGTATTAATATTACCCTTAAATGATTTTTAAAATATTTAAAATTATTTTTAAATAATTAACATTAATATTAAAGTATTAATGTTCTATTTATCAAAATATTAAAAGTCATTGTTCATAACTTAAAATATTTTTAATTCATTTATATCCATTTTAAATGATTTTTAAATTAATAAAACCATTTTTAAACTATTTATTTAATATAATTATTAAATAAATTTAATGTCAATAATAATAACTTAATCATCATTAATATTAAATTATTAATGAAATTATCCTTTAAATATTAAAAGTTATATTTTATAACTTAAAATATTTTTAAACACTTTATTTTCATTTAATATGATTTTTAATATAATAAAATCATTTTTAATTAATTTACTTAATTCATTTAGTAAATAAATTAATTACCATTAATATTAATTTATTAATAAAATTTATCATAAAATATTAAAAGTCATTAAAAATAACTTAAAATATTTTCTTATATCATAATATAATTTTTAATGATTTTTCTAATATAAAAATCATTTTTAAATAATTTATTTAATATTATAATTAAATAAATTAAATGCTTTTCATATTTCAAAAATATTAAATATTTATGAAATATAATAAAAATAATTAAAAACTAATTTTCAGAATTTTTAATAATTTTTAATAATTTATTTTGTATTTTTTTATAATTAAAAACTATTTTTTTCTCTTTTTTTATTAATTTCCGGAAAATAATAAATAATCTGTCGCTAAAGGTCACCTATAGCGACAGAACCGTCGCTATAACTAACTAACGAGATCCGAAGCGTTGAACAAGCTGTCAGAGCTGTTCTTCATGTTCTGGGTTACCCAGAATTGAAGAACAGTTCGACTGCTCATTATTGGGCTTCCATAACTTGTGATCTAGGTGATTTTTTTAGTGATTTAAAAGTTGCAGTGTGTAGCCAACATATAATAGAGTAGGTCTATCACATTATATCACAATAACAACAACAGATCAAGTAGATACGATCCGGTCAAACCCCGTCAGAACTCACATTCATAAGCTTTCTGGGTTACCCAGAAAGCGTATGTTGTGATCCTCCAGCCTGGTTTGACCGGCCACTGTAATAATCCGGTTTGATGTTTAGGTGTTCTAATAGCGGTGTTCTGTAGTTAAACTAACAAACTACAACATGGTTACAAGAACAGAATCAAAATAAGAAACAACTAACAGATCATGGCTTGACAAAATCTTGTCAGGCACTGATTTTGAGTTTCTGGGTTACCCAGAAACTCTTTGGTCAAGCTCGGTCAACGGTATTTGACCGTTAATAACTAACAATATACACATCAAATGACCTCGATTCTTTTTGAAAATTAAAGACAACATTACAGACTATCAATAACAACTTAAAAACAACACAACCCATAAACAATCAAGGATCTGTGGCCACTGACATTCGTTGTCAGACCACAGAACCAAGTTTTTCCAGATTTTGCAAAAACTCAAATTCGAGTCTATAGATGTTATGGATCTAACATCTATCAACCCAGATCATCACTAGACACTACTAACAACATATTCTAACACTCAAACATAACATCTAACAACCGAAAAAATGGACAGAAATTTAAGTAGGGTTTATACCTTTTCTTTGAAAAATTTTGATCTTAGGCTACTGATTTCTTGTAGCTGTTAGTGGGGCTCGGTTTTGTTACTGATCTAGCACTGAAAATTAGTGGGTTTAGAGAGAGAGACTTAGGTGGAGTGTTTGTGCAAAAATAGCTAGCAAAATGATTTTTTTTTCTCTCTCTCAATCCTTTTATACAACCTAGATTCATGCATCTAACATGCAAGGTGGCAAAAGAGATAAGCATTGGCTGATTTTAGGCATGTGCTATAGACCTAGGTTGATGAATTAGCAATCTAGGTTGATGAATATACAATCTAGATTATTAAATAAATACCATAAAGGGTATTTTAGTAAACTAATAAATATTTTAAGGTTATTTTGGTCCATGACACTTGAATCTAGGTTTTAATCACTAGATTTTAATCCTTAAGGTATCCCAAATAATTTCTAGAGTTTGAACAAATAAGACTAAAGTTCAATAAAATTTTAATTATAACTTACTAATTAAAAATTAGGATTTTAATAGAAAATTAGGGTTTTTTAATACTTTAGGGTTTCTAGATCTTTAATTAGGGTTCTAATCATTATAATTTTAATTTACTAATTAGGTTTACCTTAATAAAATATATCATACGCGTTATTATCCACAGTAACACAATTTCTGACTAATCAAAATCTCTAGTTTAGGTTTCCAATTAGGGTTTCTAATTATTAGAAATTCAAATATAACCTAGGGTTTTAAATTTACAATTAGGGTTTCCTAATTATCATAACGTTATGTAACACACAACATAAAATATATAACACATTTAAATAACCGTCTTAAACCCACAATTGATTTCCAAATTAGGGTTTAGCCAAATAATATTAGGGTTTTGAAATTAAACACCATAATTGACCAACCATTATCAATACTAATATACTGTACATATTTATAGCACTAAAATTTAAAATTATATTATTATTCTCGTACCTTGACAATAATCTAAAATTAGGGTTTGGATTTCATATCTGATTTATTCTTCCTACTTAACCTTAATAATTAAGGTAAAATAGTTAACTTAATAATCTGTACTAAAATTCATATAATAAAATAATTATTATATTTATTCTAAAAATCACTCCATATATTATTTAAATAATATATGATTATATTTTCATAGAAAATAATTAATAAAAACATTTCTACCATAAAAGTAATTATTATAAGAATAAACTTATATAATAATCAATAATTCTAAAATAAAATTATTTGTAAATATTTATGTAATAAATATATTTTTATTTACCACATAAATACATAATATCTTGTACAAATCCTCATCCTAAAAAAAAATTTATACGCAAAATTTCTTATTTATTTATATAGAAAATATCGGGTTGTTACAAAACAACATAAAACATGCTTGAATAAACATAAACACTTAAAAACATCCAAAATATTAAGCTCAAATGCACTCAATTATGGGTATAAAACTCACTCATCAGTTATGGGAGATATTAATAGTAATATTAATTAATGAAGGAATTATAAAGTAAACAATTAAGTAATATCAATTGTTAATTGTTGTTGTAGTATACTATTAGTTGATAATTGATGTGTGGTATATTAATTATTTAATAATGAGGATTAATTAATGATTATATTAATTAATTGATTATGGTTGTGGTAGAGGATTGAATTTTAGTGATTAACTAATAATGTGTGATTACTATTAATTTCAATATATTATAAAGATGAATAATGATTATGGAAGTTCATAATTACATTAATCAATGATTGGATTAATTAATATCGATATTAATTAATTAAGGAAGTGCATGGTTTATTTATTTAACATGAGGAGGTAAGTTATTAATATAATAATAATATTATATTCACCGTTATGTGCATATGAGTGCTAATACAACTATACTATATAGTGTAGTATGACATTATGTGACTATATACTAAACTATAGTTTTTTAAGTGATAATTAATCAAGGAAGGAATAAATTTATTTATTTAACATAAATAAGTAAGATATTATATAGTAAGGTTATTATATGATTTCATGAGTGGTATAATTAATTATGGAACTATCCGGACAATAATTCCTGACTGCATTATTTTATTGCATATATTTAATGTACATGGACTATATGACGTGAGTATATAAATAGTCCAAATTTCTCCTAATATGGTAACACTTGGACATTAAAATCATTTTTGAATAACAAAATAACTATATGAGAGTGATGTTAAGCTTGTTGCTGAGATTGGCTTTTGTCCCAAAATGAAAGTCACCAAGTACAATTAACAGTACATGGACGCTATAATACGTATTCTTCAAAAGGCTAAGGCCTATTTCTCTTCTTTTCTTCCAAGCTGCTAGCTAAAGATCATGGGGGGGTGGTGTTTATGATGAAAGCCAACCACTACATTACCAACTCCTCCATAACCTTCATGCAATCCTTTAACACATGAGTTTAATTCAATGAGAAAATGCAATGTCTGGATTTTTGTTATAACGCCCGAGAAAATCGAATTTTTATGACAATTAAATTTTTATTTGATTATGTGAATTAAATAAATTTAATTGAATTCTTTGTGAAGTAAACTATGTGAAGGTCGTTCTATGATCTAGAATGTGCTAACGTGGTTAGTATTCTGGCTACGTGGTAGAAATAGTTGTTTGGAATTTCCAAGACGATAATAATTGTTTTCTGAGAAGTTTCCGTAAAAACACTATTCATCCGTTTCTGTCTGAGGAATTATTTTGAAATTCCGAGAAACGCGTAATGATAGAATATCGTGATGAGATGGAATAGCTGATAATATTTCATTTATGGCAAAAACGAAGTTTTCACCTGCGGACTTAAAACCTAAGGGTTGAGTGTATCGATTTCCGAGAAGGAAATAATGTGTAGAAGGAATGGCGTTAGGTTTTATTCAAGTGTTATACAATTGGTGGTGCTAGTTAGTACCTATGTATAATACGTTAAGTCAATACGAGGTACAATACGTTTATTGTACTTATGGTATACGAAAGGAATACGTGAATCATACGTGTAGAATACGATACGTATTATAGAATTAAGTTATGACTTAATGATTAATTCATTGAGTTGGGTTATAAGTTAGTCCAACTAATTGAAGAACTAAGCCCAATGAGTTAAGTGGGTTAAGTTAAAGTCAAGGCCCAATATTTATTTAATTAAGCCCAATTCACAAAACCAAACCGTGGGTCGAACCCGTGGGTCACCCAATAGGTAAAACCCATGAGGCAACCCATGGGATGTCATAAAGGGGAGGTGGGCCGGCCACCTTGGTGTGCAAGCCAAGCATAAGGCTTGGTCACCAAGTATCTTACTTGGTGACCACACATGAATAGTAAGGAGGTGGGGGGTATATTGACCATTAAGCCCTCCATTCTAAATTGTATAAATAGGAAGCTAGGTTGATTCATTTGAGATTTTTACCAAGACTCAACTTAGATTATTTGAGAGAGAAAAGAGAGCTACACTTGCAAACATACACTTTGGAAGCTTATACTTATATTCTCCCAAGAGATTTCCAAGAGTTCTTAAGGTATAATCTTTATCTTTCATCTCCATTTCTTTTTGATTTGTCTTTTATATTGGAGAACCATAGAGGGATGGTATACGCCTTGTATGAGGGATTAAAGATGACTTACCATAGATTCAATCTCTATAAGTCATGAGGTTATAAAAATAATAAGGTTTGAAATAGTTTTGAACCGTGAAAATATGGATAGTGGAGATTGATCGTTTATAAACGATTGGACTCTATCAATCCATTAGTAATTGCATCTTGCTTGGTTAGGATGTAGATATGAAATCCATGGAGTATTCCATGTGATTCGGCTCAGAGAACATTAGTAATGAAGTTATGAGGAATTTTACAAAAATAGACGTTAAACGTCGAAAACGTAGAAATTCCGGATTGGTAGTCAAAAGTTTCCATGAGACTTGAAAATGTTGGTTTTCAATGTCAACACGTGAGATAGGGTGATTAAGAGTCGTGGGTTCGAGAATCGTCGGATTCTGACTTAAAACGAAGAAAACGAGCATTGAACGCTCATTAACGTTTACGAACGTATATAAAATGAACTCAATAGTGAATTATGAGTTAACGGATTCGAAAGTGTTGAATCCTTATATGAACGCGTAAAAGATGTAATTCCTGACTTGTAGGAATTTGAATAGGTCAATTCGGATGTAAAACGAACAAATTAGGAAGCTGGGAGTTTCGTTAGAAAACCAAAACTGGTTTGTCAACTGGTGCACAGGCTCGGCGCCGCAGCGCCAAAACCATTACAAAATGGTGGCGCCGCAGCACCAGACTCGGCCAAGCCTCTGCAAACTCGCGCCCCAGCGCTAATATGCCGCGCCCCAGCGCCAATGTGTGCAGGTGCCGCTCCCCAGCGCCAAGGTGCCGCGCCGCAGCGCCGGCAGTAAGAAAAACTTGACCCAGTTATGCTTTAGACTTCAGTGGGTTAGGGATCAATCGGAGTTGAGTTTATATACTCAATGAATGTATAAAGACTAATCCTATACTACCTATACTAAGGTATATGATATGAAAATTAGGAGTGTGACGGCCCCAAAATTAGGTATACATCACCCATCTTGGGTCGTCAGATACATAGTACAGAATACAAATACAACTTACTAATACAACTGTCGTGTACAATACGACAAAACATAAACTGTGAGTTTGAATACAAATATTATCTTCTAGAGAGTATTCATACTCAAAAGGAGTCCTCGTTATATTTATTAACACACCATTACATAGAATAGTGAGGACTACTAACTAATACTATCATTCGGACCATCACTCCGTTCCCCGACTTGCCCCAGCTACGTTCTCATTTCCTGAAGAGAACAGTGAAAGAAAGGGTGAGCTCAACTAGCCCAGTAAGAAATATTATAACTAAGATAATGCAGAATAAATTATCATTAGCCTTCAACAATGTTAAACTGATAAAATATAATAGACATCAAGTTTAACTGCAGCGGAACAAGCAATCCATTAAAATAGTCAAGTAGAAAATAAACTCTACTATCTTTTATGATTTAAAAGATTTTCCAACACTGTGATCGCTGAGACTCAGCTTAATAAAATAATCCACATCATCGAATCACCCCTGCACTACGGCCAAGGATATTCGTATACTCATTAATGGTCATGATCATGCCAACAACTGTCCATCAATGCACTACGGGCCAATGAGGACTTTTACCACATCATTTGTAACATTACGGTCATGATTATACCGAATAATCCCTGGTCATAATCATACCAAGTCCATCTATGCACTACAGGCCACAGATGACTTTCAACAGAATATAAACATGAGGATGATGACAATGATATAAGAATTCAATAAAACAAGTTCAAGAATTAATTTATCAAAGAATTAACAACGTCCAAATTGTCAACATGATACTGCTTTGTGGAGTAAAATTCAAGAATGATCAGGAGAATATTTTCATGAATAGATACTAGATGAAACGCAAATGTCAAGGATATTCCACAAATTTCATGGAGTATAGAAGTCAAAACTTAACCAACTGAGTATAATAAAGAATGGAATAACAAAAGAAATCACCATGCATGCGATAGACCGCACAGACAGGTTATTCTAACAGAATAATAAATAATGGAACCAGGTCCGGCGTAAACGCACGGACAGGATATTCCGACAGAATAATAAATAATGGAACCAGGTCCGGTGTAAAACACACAGACAGGATGTTCCAACAGAATAATAACAAGACGAAACCAGGTCCGATGTAAAACACACAGACAGGATGTTCCAACAGAATAATAATAAAAACGGAACCAGGTCCGGTGTAAAACACACAGACAGGATGTTCCAACAGAATAATAGAAGAATGTCACCAAGTATAGCGTAGACCGCGTATACAGGTTATTCCAACAGAATAATAAGAAATGGAATAACAACAGTTCTCTTCATGAATAAGAAAGAATAACACCCCTTACCGTTTTAAAGAAGAGCTGAAGTAAGGAAGTAGTTAAGTAGCAAAATACTCTTCTTCTCTCTCTCTCTCTCTATAGTTTCTCTCTCTAGAGTTCAGTGAATTCGTAAGAAATAATGAAGGAATGAGCTGCTATTTATAGAAAAATAGAATGCATAGTAACTAATCCATGAACGGTCCAGATTGATTACTTTAATCTGACGGTCCATATTTAAAGAAAAATATTTTAAATAAAATATAATATATTCTATTTATAGAATAACTTTAATAAAGTATTCTGTTTTATATAAAAAGATGTTTTTGTTTTATTACGTTAATAATACGAATAAAACAAAACGTCATTATCGCTAAATAATTCATATTATTAACTGACAATAATTGAATCAAACTGAGTGACTTCTCACATAAGTATTAATAATCAATACCGTGTACTACTATGTAACCACACGTATTACTGTACTTTTACTACCGAGTAGTTCAACAGTAACAATGGTAAAACTTCCGCCGTTATTTTTAATAAAATATTTTTGTCGTTTTCTCAATCCGACAATAATTCTGTTGTGGGGTCCACCAATGATTGTGTCATTGTACGAATATTCCCTGTTAAAACGAATATTTCCCGACCAATCGAATATTATATAACAACTTGCGTACTTTGCAAAATTTATAAATATTACCCACAACTATAACATTATATCAAATTAACTCCATAATATTCAAAAGTGATATTTATAGAAAATTCATCTTTATTTATAAAAGTTGGGGTCTTACAAGGAGTCTAAGATAAATAAACAAAATATGTAAAATGAACGAAGTAATACTTTATTAATGAAGTTGAGTCCGGTTAATAAAACGTCCATAGAAAGATAAACCAAGACGAAGGGTAATAAGTCATGTTGACTTTAATAAAAATATTATGCTAACAAAGACATAGAAGAGAAAGAAGCTGGTAGGAACAAGGTGAATAGTTGTTTCATAGCTAATTACGGTGTGCTATGTGAATATATCATGTAGATTTTGTAAAGGCTGTGGTCAGCCGAGTAAGTTATTTGAAGACGCTGAAAGGCAAGTTTTCTTAACGCTTGTCTAACTTCTAAGTTAGCCAAGTTTTATGTGATTCATTGAACTGAATTTCAAGCTTTGTGGTAAAAGAAAGGGTCGATGCCAGATTTTAACTCGGCTAGACTATTCATAAGGTATAGATTGATGATTTTCCATATCATTCTATATAGAAATGTTAACACTATCCTATGCCAAGTAATTGATACGGATGTGAAGGTAAGGTTTGTCTATAAATAAACAAAAGTATTTTTCATCGATATTTTCGATGGGCACGCGAGTTTGCCAAAAATATTAAACGTAAATACGTTTAATGAATGTAGTGTTGATCAACATAGAGTACTATAGGCTGATCACCTAGAAGTGCTCGTAAGTTATACGGATGAACGACCTTAGTGCTGTGGACTCCTTTTCAAGTATGAAAACTGAAATTTACTGTTCATGGTCTATCGACCGGTTCAGAATTCCTAATCTATTCTATACACTGGGAATTTATGTTATATACTGTTAGTATTGATTCATAATACTTCATAACTATTGTTCAGTTATGTCGGAATTGTTATATAATTCGCGAATGTGGTATTTCTGTTATCCTTGATTAAACTTGCTGAGCTGTCATGCTCACTTCTTGCGTGAATTATATAACTGCAGTTAAAGGTGAACGTACTCAGAATGCCAAGAAAGATAAGGGCAAAGCTAAGATGGATGCTTAGGCATTGTGTAATAGTTTAGTAAGTTTGTATGTATTATAACTTATGAACAATGAACTATGTAACCGGTTTATGAACCTGGGAAGGATTATACTTTGATTTTAATAAGAATATAGTAATTACTCTTATTTTGTTGTATTTCAATGGAATGATGGTATGGATGTTAGTATAGTGGAGCACCATCTGTCGGGTTGGAAGATACCCGGATTTGGGGGCGTCACATGTGTTCCTCTATAAATAGCAGACATGTTGCATTAGTTGATGTTGCTTGAATTGTCTGAGAAGTATCAAGTGTGAGAGTGAGAGCTTACAAGCATTCTTAGAGCTTAGGAGTTCAAGTAGTAGCAAGTTGCTTCGAATTACAGAGGTATAATTTCATTTCATGCTTTCCAAATTTCAGTTTCTATTAACAGAGTTCTTGAACTCTTAAAACTCAAATTCTTGAATTCATGTAATTGTATGTTAATGAGGTTGAGTATGTGTGACAACCCCAAAATAGGTCCATTCCATCCAACCTATTCTGAGTCGCCAAATACATGGTACAGAAAATAACTACAACTTTATTACAACAATTGTCGTGCAAAATACAACAACACATATGCTGTGAATTTGAATACAAATATATACCAAATGTGACTCATATCCCAACTGTGGACAGCACCTCACAATGACACCTTACATAAAGGTATAGTCAAAAACTGTTTTAGAAATTAGAATCTTTGGGAAGTGCTCAAGGAAACCTTCGTACATGGGAGGCCACAGAATTATCCTTGGTTGACCCAATAGACCCCAAAGAAAAATGAGAAGATTACTATCATATTCTTCCAAATGGTGAGTCTTCTCTTGACTTATCATTATCTCCACTGTCTTTAATCGTGAATTATACTTCAAACAAACACCAAGATTATATAGGTAGTGCCCATAGATATACTCAACAAGTGGATGAGCACAACCCTGTCTTATGATGACACGAGGTTGTATGTCATTAGACATCTTGTATGATAGTGACAAAACACCCTTCCAACGTTGGGTTCGCCTCACCCTATTTTCTTCACCAAATATAACTACTAAATGATGACCACCGTTCTATTCCCTTATTACCCCCGCTCGACCCAGCTACACTCTTATTACTTGAAAGGAATTGTGAAGCAAAAGGGTGAGCACAACTAGCTCAGTAAAGAATATCATGACTAAAGATAATTAAATTATCAATAGTCTTCATCAGTAATAAATCAAAGATTTAGAAAATATGGTAGATGATAAAAATTTCAACCATAGTTGCAGCGGAACGAGCAATCCATTAGAAGAGTCAAATAGACCATAAAGTCTATTATCTTCTCCATGTTAAAAATCCACCAACAATGTTTTATCCCTGTAACATCAATCAACAGTTCTTTTCCACAATTATATGAATAACTCATAATCATAATTGTAATTCTAAATTCCTCTTCGCATCTAGGATGAAGATAATTTTTATCACATGTCTTTACCTGAAACATCAAAGATCATGGTTATACCAAATCACAATTCTTGTTTATAATCATACTAACAATTTTATCTTTGCACTACGACCAAAGATATTCATTATCATTTCATCTTTGCACTACAGGCCAAAGATATTCAACAAGAAGTCATCTTTGCACTACATGCCAAAGATATTCATTAACAATTCATCTTTGCACTACAGGCCAAAGATATTCCTCAACAGTTCATATTTGCACTACAGGCTAAATATATTCATCAACAGTTCATATTTGCACTACAGGCCAAATATATTAATATCTCAAAGAAATATATAATCATTTCAGAATTTATATAAACAATAATTATAACCATGTTGATCAATTCACCTTTGCACTTAAGCTAAAGATATTCAATTATAAATTCAATGGTCATGATCATACTAGTCACAATTCAACTTTTCCACTACTGGTCAAAGAGAACCCTAGTCATGATCATACCAATAATCTACCCATCTTTACACTCAAGTGAAAGAGAACTTCAACATCAGGGTTATAAAAATATTATATATGATAATAAAAATAATATGATCAACAACTACATTTATTTTCGAGAGCAACAATCATAAATCAACGATAATTTGGTCAGAAAAAGAAACCAATTTTTGTCATGAATAGTACCCCGTGAATAGTAACTCATGAATAGTAACTCGTGAATAGTAACTCATGAATAGTAACCCCGACACAAAAAGATAAAAATTTCACAATAAAATTCATACCAATATTTTGGTATAATGATATTGAAAGAATAACATTTCTTAAATTTATAAACAATTTATTTTAATTGTTTACACTTTACTAAATAATGCATTTTAATCATCCTAAAATGCCAACTCATAAGATTTCATCACCAATAACCAAAAACCCTCATCAAAAATCTGCATATACGTCATATAGGATTCTCAAGCCATAAAATCCTATTTTCTAATTTTCTTACTTCACAAAACATATTTAATTTATTTACTCATAACTAGACCATTTTCATGAAAAATACCAAATCAGTTTCAAAAATATTTCTTTTCTGGAATTTAGCATAATATAGTCCCATAGTGAACATATATTTTTCTCAAAATTTTTAAAAATCATTTACTATTTTTCATATGGCCAAAACAGCCGAATATTTTGATATTTATCAAAAATTGTACTTTTATCCAAAAATTCTGAAATTTACAGAATATACTTCTATCATATACATGTACTCCCAATAAAAATTTCACCAATTTTTGGAGTTAACCACAAAGAGTTATAAGCGGTTACTTTTAAAATAGTCTTTTCTCATAAAATTCATAACTCTCAATCTATACATCCAAAAATCACCATTTTTGGACACAATCAATAAAACTCAACAAAATATCATTTCAAATTTTTCCAGATTTTTCTGAAGGTCAGAAAAATTATGAAACTGAAAAACATAACAACCCTTAAAATCTCTTACTATCCCTTACCTCAAAAGTGCAGTATTTCTGACTGGAATGCAAAGCCGAAGGAAACTTGCACTGAATAGCAACTCTCAAAGTATCTAAATACTCACAAAATATGCTTCATAATATAGAGAGAGAAAGAGAGAAAGAGAGAAAGCTTATGTTTCTGGTGTGATTTTCAATTCTAACTTAGCTCTCTATTTATAGAAAAATGTTAGCACGCCGAAGCAAACTTAACCTGCAACCTGATGGCTTTACCTGCTACTATTCTCACCCACCACATTTGAATAAAAATCTCAGCATATTTCTTCACCAACCAAGAGTGGGGCCCACCAATTCTAGAATTTTTCACCAAAATGATTAACTCCGAAAATTTAACAATTTCTGAACCAGTCATCTCGTAAAATTCATAACAAATCATACGTTCACTTTTAACGGTTTAAAATTTGTGGACATATACTCAACTTATATATGTATAACATATCCAAATATTACCACGATCCAACGGTCGGATTAAAAATTATAACCCCCGCAAAATATCTCAAAACCCTGATTTTTAATACCTCCGTTCCGACAAAAATACAGATAAAACACCTCAACATTAACTCCTTCATTTTTAACCACAAAAATATATCCCTCATTTATATCCACATAAAATAAATATTTTCTTATCATATGAATCAATAATTAATTATTCACAAATAATATTACAGAATCACATTTATGACAACCAGGCCGTTCCCAGGAAAGAGGGGGCTTTCCAATAAGAATTTCTCCTTACTGGCGCGCAATTAGATAACCAAACCTCTCCCTAGACAGAACTTTCTAGACATTGCCAATAATGCTATCTAATAATATTATTCAAATAATATGAATTATTGATCTGATAATGGAGATTATGTGCAACAACAATTATTGAAACAACAATAATATAAAATATCAACGCAGCAATTATTGAATCAATAACATAAAATATTGAACAGTAATTACTGTGACAATTATTCAGTAGTGCCTTCTTACGTAAGAATCAATAATTGGTGTAATACCGTGTGCTACTGTATTTTAACCACCGGGTATTCCAACAGTATTAACGGTAACAACTACGCCGTTATTTGTAAAAACTCAAATTTGTCATTTTCTTTATCCGATAGTTATTCGTTATGGGGCCCACAAATAGCTGCGCCGTCGTACGAATATTCTCCGACAGAAAGAATATTCCACGACCAAACAAATATTCCCCGACAACAATGATTATTTTATAACCACTTGCTTATTTTGAAAAAAAATTCACATTTCACCCATAACTTTAAACTTTTATCAATTTAACCATTTACTGAATAGTAATTATAAGAAAAATTGAATACTTTTATTTCATAAAATTCGGGGTCTTACAATATGAGTTATATAGATGTTATATGATCTTGTAAGCATGTTGCAATTGATTTATAAGTGTTTAGGAGTGATCTCGTGAGTAATTTTTGAGGTTGGGCTAGCTTTCTGCCGAAGCAGACTGCTTCTGCGCCTGAACCAGGCACGGCGCAGCTGCACCACATTTGTATTGAGGCGCAGCACAGCTGCGCCGGTTGTTGATCTCAGTTGAGCAATCTGTTTTCAAATCTGATCATGATTAGCTAGTTATTTTGACTCAAGCTAACATGTAAGCATGTGTATAATGTATATATGGATATGTTAACCTAATGTGAGCATGTTTTCATAGATTTGCATGATTAATGGAGACATATGGTCTAAGTGGAGATTTGAACCTTAAGTTTTAAAAACCAACTATGTTAAAGATCATGTTCAACAAATTGTGATCCTAGTAAGCTATACATGACTGATTTTACACATAGATGAACATGTTGTAGTGTACATAGTCCTTTTGAGTATGAACAAACTTATTAAGCCTAGTGATAGAAATGTTTTCAAGGAAACACTTAGCCTAGTATGCTAACTTGTACGATTTCTACATGATGAATATTCTGACTTTGAAAGCACGTGAATATGACTTGTAAATGTATGAATAAACATTTAGCTTATGTTTATGTGATTAACAAAGAAACATGAATAAGTTGGACTTACTAGTAAGCTTTAAATGTGAATATTGTCAAGATACCATGAGGACTAAAATCTGACATCTGTGAGTATGTTTGATGGCACTCTTAGACTCGCTCATGTAGTATAAACATATATATGCCATGTTTGTGTATCGCATTTCAAGAAAAGCATAAACGAATCTTATTTTCAACTAAGGCGATATTAGTTTCACATACATGTTATGAATACTAGTACGCACGCCTAATATGAGTTTTATAACTATCTTGTATGATTAGAAAGCAAGCATACTAGACCTTGTGAATTCATAACCTCGAATGGCCTTAAATGGCTTAAGTGTTTAAATTAGAAATACATTAGGAAATGGAACCTAGATTGACTTGAGGAGCATGAAAAGACCCTAAACATAACAAATAGATCATGTGTGATTGTTTTGAGCAAGCCGGACAGAAACCACAAGGCAGTAGTTGCATCTTGGCTTGGCCAGAGGACGGTGCAGCTGCGCCAGTCCTAGGCTTAGCTAGGGCGCAGCTGCGCCAGTCTAGAATTCTAGATATTGAGTTCTGACTTTTGGACAATAACCTGCGTAGTGTTTATGATGCTTAATGTGATCTAAAACCTACTGATGAACATATATATGTGTGATGCTTAGTTGATAAGTTGGTGTTGTATTGAAATAGAAAGTCCATGAGTAGAGAAAGTCTTAACCTTAAGCATTCTTGATTCTCTTATAACTAAGTATTTAAGTCATGATGACTTATGAACTGATTTTATACTATATGTGCATACTTGAATCGTGTCGAGCTTGATTAAAGACTATGTTAGCTAATGAACATTGTATACTTATAATGAGCTATAAATAGGATTCGAAAGTGTTGATTATTTTAAACGAGGATAAACTACGCGTAAGGCAAGTTTTTTTGAACTTCACTATTTGATTGTGCAAGTTTCTAAACCTATCTTATTGTGCAAGTATCTTTGCATTCTTGATTCGACGAATACCGTAAGCTTATCTCTTTGAGTACAAGTTATATTGTTTTCTCGTTCAAATGAGCTATTATGCTTAAACTCTTGTGAAAATTATTATTCATAATAAACTTAGTATTGTTCTTGAATATTGTGAAAAAGTCGATGCCATTTGATTCGGCTAGACTATATGCATGTTTATAAAAATGTCCAAACCAATTGATTGGTGCGAAAATCTTGAAAACTAAGTTGGAACCTTTATGGTAAGGGGATTGTATGTTGTTGGAAACCCCAACACATGAGTATATTGTTACTGTGGTGTTATGCATAACGTAAAGTATTGTAGACTGATCATCTATAGTACTTAATTTTTTGGGCTATCAGTTTAATATTGGTAACTCTAGTGGAAGTTCAATAGTCCTTAGTGACTGCTCAGTATACATTGCTTATCCAGTTGGATACATTGTTAGTCGTTGAATTCATATATAACTGTTGATTTATATTGAATTGTCATTCTTATTCCAAGAATTGTTGATATTCCTTATCCGTGATGTTATTCTGAAACTTTGAACTATCCTAGAAATGGCACTTCGATATTTCAAACCTTGTGATATTATATCTTATCCCTTGTTGTATATTACTTGCTGGGCAATTTGTGCTCATCCTTGCTTATTTAAAACCTTTCAGTCAAAGAAGAACATGGAGGTGTCTCTGGAGCAGACAAGGGCAAGGGCAAGGCTACCGACTAGCTTGTCCCTTTTTATGTTTAATCTATTATGTTGTTTTAAGACTATTTTCAGACGATATTTAAGCTTATGTAGGATTATGTAATAGGTCTTTATTCGATACTATTATGTAATCTTTTAAGTTCTGTAGGTTGCGAGACTAGGGGGAATAATTATAATAAATCGTTGTACATTATTCTAAAGTAGATTTTTCGTTGTGTATGCGTTATTTTAGTTATTATGGTTTTACCATGAGAACGTGATGAACCGAATTCGGGTGACCAAGTGGAGGTCAGAATTTGGGGGCGTCACAGAAAGCACATGGGATTCGAATTTTTCTGATAAAAGGGCTATTTTATATGAATTATTGAAGTTACTGATTATTTAAAATATTTTGAAAATTTTTAGAATTGGTGGGCCCCACTTTTGGTTAGTGAGAAATGTGCTGAAATTTTATTTCAAAAGTGGTGGGCGGAAATAGTAGCAGGTAAAGCCATCAGGTAACAGGTTAAGTCTGCTTACGCGTTCTAACATTTTTCTATAAATAGGGTGCTTAGTTAGAATTGAAAATCACACCAGAAACAAGTTTTATCTCTTTCTCTCTCTATATTATCGAGCATATTTGTGTGAGTATTTAGATACTCTGAGACTTGCTATTCAGTACAAGTTCTTTCAGCACTATATCCGATATTTCAGTCAGAAGTACTGCTCTTTTGAGGTAAGGGGTATTATTTATTTCACATTCTGAAGAGATATTATTTTTCGTATTCGTATGAATATTATTTCTGTTCAATATTCATAAGAAAAAAATTTTCATTCAATATTCGCGAGAAATATTATATTCGTTTAATATTCATAATGAATATTATTTTTGTTTAATATTCGTAAAGGATGTTATTTTCTTCGTAAATGATATTATTTTCTTCAATATCATTACGCCGAATTATTGATATGAGTTTTATTGTGGAATTTCTACCTTTTTGTGTCGGGGTTACTATTTCTAAATGTACTATTCACTCAGTTACTATTCACCCGGGGTACTATTCATGATAAAAATTGATTACTTTTCGGTCCAAATTATTTTTGATACAATATGATTCTTGAATTTTACTCCACAAAGCAGTATCATGTTGACAATTTGGACGTTATTTATTTCTGGATAAATTAAATTATAAATCTTTAAAAATTTATCCTTGAACTTGTTTTATTGAATTCTTATATCATTGTCATTATCCTCATGTTTATATTATGTTGTAAGACCCCAATTTTTATAAATAAAGATGAATTTTCTATAAATATCACTTTTGAATATTATGGAGTTAATTTGATATAATGTTATAGTTGTGGGTAATATTTATAAATTTTGCAAAGTACGCAAGTTGTTATATAATATTCGATTGGTCGGGGAATATTCGTTTTAACAGGGAATATTCGTACAACGACACAATCATTGGTGGACCCCACAACGGAATTATTGTCGGATTGAGAAAACGACAAAAATATTTTATTAAAAATAACGGCGGAAGTTTTACCATTGTTACTGTTGAACTACTCGGTAGTAAAAGTACAGTAATACGTGTGGTTGCATAGTAGCACACGGTATTGATTATTAATGCTTATGTGAGAAGACACTCAGTTTGATTCTATTATTGTCAGTTAATAATATGAATTATTTAGCGATAATGACGTTTTGTTTTATTCGTATTATTAACGTAATAAAACAGAAACATCTTTTTATATAAAATAAAATACTTTATTAAAGTTATTCTATAAATAGAATATATTATATTTTATTTAAAAGATTTTTCTTTAAATATGGACCGTCAGATTAAAGTAATCAATCTGGACCGTTCATGGATTAGTTACTATGCATTCTATTTTTCTATAAATAGCAGCTCATTCCTTCATTATTTCTTACGAATTCACTGAACTCTAGAGAGAGAAACTATAGAGAGAGAGAAGAAGAGTATTCTGCTACTTAACTACTTCCTTACTTCAGCTCTTCTTTAAAACGGTAAGGGGTGTTATTCTTTCTTATTCATGAAGAGAACTTCTGTTATTCCATTCTTTATTATTCTGTTGGAATAACCAGTATATGCGGTCTACCCTATACTTGGTGACATTCTTCTATTATTCTGTTGGAACATCCTGTCTGTGTGTTTTACACCGGACCTGGTTCCGTCTTGTTATTATTCTGTTAGAACATCCTGTCTGTGTGTTTTGC
The DNA here is from genome assembly GCA_016801055.1 of Panax notoginseng. Classification (NCBI taxonomy): domain Eukaryota; kingdom Viridiplantae; phylum Streptophyta; class Magnoliopsida; order Apiales; family Araliaceae; genus Panax; species Panax notoginseng. The sequence goes on along the minus strand of CM029015.1, from coordinate 229,162,188 downwards.
ACCGGACCTGGTTCCGTTTTTATTATTATTCTATTGGAACATCCTGTCTGTGTGTTTTACACCGGACCTGGTTCCGTCTTGTTATTATTCTGTTGGAACATCCTGTCTGTGTGTTTTGCACCGGACCTGGTTCCGTTTTTATTATTATTCTATTGGAACATCCTGTCTGTGTGTTTTACACCGAACCTGGTTCCGTCTTGTTATTATTCTGTTGGAACATCCTGTCTGTGTGTTTTACACCGGACCTGGTTCCATTACTTATTATTCTGTCGGAATATCCTGTCCGTGCGTTTACGCCGGACCTGGTTCCATTATTTATTATTCTGTTGGAATAACCTGTCTGTGCGGTCTATCGCATGCATGGTGATTTCTTTTGTTATTCCATTCTTTATTATACTCAGTTGGTTAAGTTTTGACTTCTATACTCCATGAAATTTGTGGAATATCCTTGACATTTGCGTTTCATCTAGTATCTATTCATGAAAATATTCTCCTGATCATTCTTGAATTTTACTCCACAAAGCAGTATCATGTTGACAATTTGGACGTTGTTAATTCTTTGATAAATTAATTCTTGAACTTGTTTTATTGAATTCTTATATCATTGTCATCATCCTCATGTTTATATTCTGTTGAAAGTCATCTGTGGCCTGTAGTGCATAGATGGACTTGGTATGATTATGACCAGGGATTATTCGGTATAATCATGACCGTAATGTTACAAATGATGTGGTAAAAGTCCTCATTGGCCCGTAGTGCATTGATGGACAGTTGTTGGCATGATCATGACCATTAATGAATATACGAATATCCTTGGCCGTAGTGCAGGGGTGATTCGATGATGTGGATTATTTTATTAAGCTGAGTCTCAGCGATCACAGTGTTGGAAAATCTTTTAAATCATAAAAGATAGTAGAGTTTATTTTCTACTTGACTCTTTTAATGGATTGCTTATTCCGCTACAGTTAAACTTGATGTCTATTATATTTTATCAGTTTAACATTGTTGAAGGCTAATGATAATTTATTCTGCGTTATCTTAGTCATAATATTTCTTACTGGGCTAGTTGAGCTCACCTTTTCTTTCACTGTTCTCTTCAGGAAATGAGAACGTAGCTGGGGCAAGTCGGGGAACGGAGTGATGGTCCGAATGATAGTATTAGTTAGTAGTCCTCACTATTCTATGTAATGGTGTGTTAATAAATATAACGAGGACTCCTTTTGAGTATGAATACTCTCTAGAAGATAATATTTGTATTCAAACTCACAGTTTATGTTTTGTCGTATTGTACACGACAGTTGTATTAGTAAGTTGTATTTGTATTCTGTACTATGTATCTGACGACCCAAGATGGGTGATGTATACCTATTTTTGGGGGCGTCACATATGTTGAAAGTCATTTGTGGCCTGTAGTGCATAAATGGACTTGGTATGATTATGATCAGGAATTATCCGGTATAATCATGACCGTAATGTTATAAATGATGTGGTAAAAGTCCTTATTGGCCCGTAGTGCATTGATGGACAGTTTTTTGTATGATTATGGCCATGGATTCTCTTCGGCCAATGGTGCAAAGATGAATTGTTTTATGGCATGATCATGACCGTTGATGAAAACACGATTATTCTTAGCCCGTAGTGCAGGGATGATTCAATGATGTGGATTATTTATTAAGCTGAGTCTCAGCGATAAAAGTTATAAAAAACCTTTTAAATCATAGAATATGGTAGATATTATGCTCTACTTGACTCTTCTAATGAATTATTGTTTCCACTGCAGTTGTTGATCTAAACTTATTGTCTATTATATTCTAACAGTTGTTATACTATTGAAGACTAAGGATAATTTATCCTGCATTATCTTAGTCATAATATTTTTTACTAGGCTAGTTGAGCTCACCCTTTCTTTCACTGTTCTTTTCAGGAAATGAGAATATAGCTGGGACTAGTCGGGGAATAGATTGACGGTCCAGAAGACAATATTTGTATTAAAACTCACAGTTTATGTTGTGTCGTATTCTACACGACATTTAACAGTTGTATAAATTAAGTTTGTATTTGTATTCTGTATCATGTATTTGGCGACTCAGAATGGGTGATATATACCTATTTTAGGGCGTCACAGTCGCAATATGTTCGGTCCGTCCGTCGTTAAAAGTTAAGACGACGGTTCTATATATAACGACGTACTGAATCGTCGCCCGATCCGTCACTAAAGGGGATGAGCAAGGTATGTTAGATAATAGGTGAGCTTAAGATCCCGACCGTAGATATAAATATAAATATAAATATATAGATATAAATATATTTATATATTTAAAGTGTAAGGACCCTTTTACCCTCTTTGAGATTGCTCAAACACAAAAACCTGTTACTAGTACAGTAGTCGTCTGAACCGAGAAGAAAAGAAAGAGAAGCTGGACCCCGACCGACTCCAAACCTTTGTTTGTCGCAAGCCCTAACCTGGTACTTTACTTTTCCCAATCTCTTAATCAAACGTATGGATGTGAATCTGTGAATGTTTTTGTGTACATTTGTATATTCCGTATTTGTCTGCGCATAAACTATGTTGCGTGTTTTGTGGGTCTAATTATAGTCTAATTAGCTTGATTTAACTTCTCATGAATTTATGTCTCACTGATGAATATGTGAGATTCTATAGCTGAAGTTTATAGTAGTAGTAGTGTTAGAAATTTGCGAACAAAGGATTTTTACTGGTTGTTTTGTTGATTTTTTTTTTCAAATGAGCTTTTTGTTTGGGGTACTAGGGATTGGAGAGATTTGGGATTAATGTAGTTTGTGCAAATCAGTTCTTACAAATTGGGGGTTTCTTTGATGTTTGATACTCAGGGGGTCACAATGTTTATAATCAGTGAGTGGAACACTGGAAGCATACAGGGTGAGTGGTAATTATTTGGTGACTTGGTGAGTGGAGTGAAAGCACAATTTATTGTCAAACATACGTATCACTGAAACAGGAAAGTCATGTAGCTCGATGAGCCAACTATATTTATTAATCCCTGCGCCATCATTCACACAACTCAGAACAAAGTATGCATTGTCACAACATTAGTCTGGCACAAAAAACGCCTTTTGAGTAATTTTTAATAATTACAAAAGGCTGTGATAAATATACTTTCAAATATATGTCCTGCATCTGTTTAACCTAGCTCTAGAGAATAGTATTGATTTTACGAATATATTTTTATTCGGTAGAGGATTTTATGAATATATGATGCTGCTTTTGAAATTATTAATCTACTCTCTCCTTGTTCTCAAGTATAATTTGTGCAATTCACCTTAGGAGTAGGTTATTGTGTAGATAAGGTTTTCAGCTTCGGATGTTCTCCTTGTTATATGAATAGTTGACTAATTTCTTTCGTTGTGATCTTGAATTTTTAACTTAATTTACTAATGCTGAAATTATTTTGTTGTTGCAGCATTTATATTTCCCATCATGTCTTGGTGCTCTATCGAATCTGATCCTGGTATGCTGTTTAATGTTTCTATTTTCAGTTTAAAAAATAACATTTCTGCGACTTATTATAAAATAGAATGATCATGAAATCTTTCCTTTTCAAGATGATCATGTAATTTTATTTATTCAAATCCAAATAGAATCTCTCGTCCCTTCAATGAACATCACAACCCCATCATAATAACTTATATTCTACCTACTTATCTGTTTTATTGTATTAAAATCCTTTGGATTATTAAGATGGTAAATAAAGGATTGAATGGGAAGGGAAGGGAAAGGGAGTAACAAAGAAAGGATTATGATGACCCTTGTTGGTGGTTGAATTATTTCGAGACTAAAAGAATCTTATTTTACTTTGGAACCTTTTAGTTGTCTAATAAAAAAGTTGTGGTTTTAACTGAAAAAAGTTGGAACAAAAGTTAGTTCCAACTGATATCTTTGTGTCTAAGCTATTATTCTGGAGAGGTTTAGGTAGTTATCATTTGCATCAGAAATCAAAAGTCCTCCATACTTTTCCGTGTTAGAACTTTGTCTATAATATGTGCATGTCTTTGGCAACTTTGTGAATGAAAAACTTGATATGCTAACTTCTAGATAGACAAGGAGATCTTTTGACATACTACAAGAAGCTCTACTCTAACCAAGCTACTATCTTGTTTACCATATGGACCTCATTGAAATAAACATAGAAACAAAATTTACCTTAGCCTTGTGTGGGAAAGGAAATTGTATCTTGCTCTATTAGGATTTTGAATTGGCTGAGGAGGAGAGAAATCCACAAAGAGTATGAAAAATGATTTAGGATTTATAGAGGGAGAAAAACGTGTAATTCAGTAAATACGCACACCTAGAGGGGGGTGAATAGGTGTTTATGCTAAAAGCGATAAACAGTGAAAATTTTTTAAAATTTTCTGCTACAGGTTTAATTCAGACAGGTGTAGCTGTCTGCTTTAGTGTTTGTTCTTCGTTTATTATTATCAGACAGCTAGACCTGTCTGCTTTAGTGTCTGAATTAGCGTGATGAACAAAAATGTGTAGAACGTGAATGGCAGTTAAAGAGATAAACAGAAGTAAAAATCACACCAAGATTTTTTACGTGGTTCAGCCCCTATCCTCTACCCAGTGGCGTAATCCACGTCCAATCCCAACTAGGATTGGAGACTCTTTTTATTACTATTAAAACCTCAATACAAATATTACTCCCGGTTACAAAGAAGCCTCAAATTTGATGTTGGACACCTATGCCTCCTTTTTGCACCTCTGCAACTTGTGCACCTCTGCAACTTGTACACCTCTGCACCTTTTCTCACCTCTGAGACCCTTGAAGCCTTCTATGAACAGACTAACTAATTAAGAAACTTCAAGCCAAAACTATGCTTGAGTTCGGTTTACAAATAATGAGTAAAATAAATTTTCAGCACAAAAGAATATAATAGATTATAATAAATGGCTGGAATAAAGTAGTTGAAGTGCTCTGATATAGTATGTCAACTTGATTGCAGGTTTCAGAGTTATATCTTGTTCATCCGAAGAGAAAGAGTATATATAACAAGACAAGCAACGGCTATAAAAGATGTTAGCTAAGAAATCTCAGTCCCGTTAAAGTAAATTCACGATTTCAGCATATTTGAATAAGAAGAACTCTGTGCCAACTATTTGCAGCTGAAATAAAGGAGATAATCTTCTATACCCAGTCAATTGTTGTAAACCAGAGAAACAAGGAGATAAGATAAGATGAGACCCACCAACTCTAAATTGCTTCTGAAAGACTCCTTTTCCAAATAGAATATCAATACCAAATGTCACTAACTGTTATGGGCCCCACCAAGCAATATAATATCCTTAAATAACTTTTAGTTCTCCCGAAATATACTGTAGGATATATGAAAAGAAGAACCAATTTGGGTCAGCTGGAATTAATAACAAAAGACCATAATATTTGTTATTATTAAAATAATAAATATCAACATTCTCCCCCTTTTTGATAATGACAAAAATATCATCCTATTTATATGCTCCCCCTAAATTTATGCATATAAGATTTCCATAACAAATGGGGAAACAAATAACAAATAAGAGAGACAGATATAATAACTAACAGAAAACAAATAAGCACAAAGTGCAACAAATAGATATCATATCATTATAACAGATAATATCCACATAACTAACAAATGACTTCCAAATATATCCCAAAATATCATATCCCAAAATAGTCAGTAACCAATGGTATCAAAAATCACAGTAGTAGCATCTTCACAGTTATCTTAAAACCAAAATATCATATCCTCCCTTAACCCCATACACTTCTCCCCCTTTGGCATTATCAAAAAGAAGGGAGTTATGCAGCTTCATCGGTAGCAGATTCAAAAAGAACTTCATCAAGCCTCTTGTCAAACTCTTGAATCTTAACCACGTAGTCATTGTGATGAGATACCAAAACTTCCATCCTTTCTGAAACAATATCAACTTTGCCGTTTAACTCTTGAACTTGTTTTGCAACTGATTGAAGAGTAGAGTCAAACCGAGATCCCATATTTTGTACTAATTGATAAAGAGTAGAAAATTGATCATTCGAAGGAGGATTAATATCAGATGATTCTGGTAAGGCAGAATTATGAATAGGAGAAGAATGTGGAGATATAGGAGTCGAAGTAGGAGGAACAGAACATTGAGTAGGAATCTTTCAACATCCTAAGACAAGATTCCATCAGAATTTACGTTCAATTTGGATTGCATCAAGATATATTTATCAATGTTATCAGAAATTCGCACATCTTCATTGACAAAAGAAATTCCAAAGTGTGCTAGAATTTTAGTTATGAAATCCCCATAAGGGAAACATTTTGTTTTGTTTGTCAAACAACTTTCCATGTGCTTAATCATAAGCAAGGCAAAATTTAACTTAGTACCAGAAATGATTAAAGCAGAGAGAATCAAGTCTTGATAAGTCATATTGGACCTACCCCCATTCCTAGGTACTAAATTAGCACGAATGAGTTTATGAATAACATTATTCAAAGGAGTAGTTTCAACAACAGTTGGTAACCCAATAAATTCAGCAGAAGAACACTCTTTCACAATCCTTAACTGTTCAAGGACAGTTAAATTTTCAAACTCTAAAGGCCCCTTGAGTGTGAAAGGACAAAAACCAAAGCACGGAATATTAAGAATGGAGCCCAATATAGCAGAATCAATGACCAATGTTTTGTTTTTAACAAAAGTTTTTATCACATCGTCCTGGACAAACATATTTCCAAAAAATTGTTTGATGAAAGTTGGATATGCAGATTTGGGAGGAAACAATCAAACAACATAGAAGAGAGGTTAACTTTTTCAAATAAGGATGTAACCCCAATTTGTTGAAATAGAGTTTGATCAACTGATTTCCCAAAAACAATAGTTTTATTTATCATAAGCTCCTGAAAATGCATAACATATGTAGAAGATGTAAAAATTAGAGGAGTACCATGTGATGGAGGAAGAGTTGAAATCAGTGGGTCAAATGAAGAAGAATCAGGAATGACGATGGGTTCGGTAGATTTTCCCTTGAAACGTGAAGAATTACCAGTCCTCTTCATAGATTGCTTCGACAAAACCCCCAAATCAGTTGAGGTTCGCTTAACATACCGATTCGAGCGCCTAGTAGCTCTTGAGGAGTGAGTAGGGATATCCTTCTTGCTCTGAATTGCTTCTTTGCCGGTGTTGAACACATGTCCACCACGAGTTTTAGCCATGGAAAACTCTTTGAAAATCCTAGGTTTTGAAAAGAAAGAAATACCACGAGGAAATAGAATAGCAGAAGATTGAAATCAGATAAAAACCCTTGGTCTCAGGTGCATAGTTGTTACGGCGCCACGGCGAGTCATGGCGGTAGCCGACTGCCTGGACGCCTAGGCGACAAGGCGACCGCCATGGCGTCCGTAAGGCGACAAGTCGTTTACAATGTGCAATTTATATGTTATTTATTTTACTTAACAAGTATATTGGCAATAAAATTTTATATACATTAAAACTCAAAACATAACATAATGAAATAACATTAAAGGCATAATTATCTTAATACTTATCAATAACAATCCAAAAACAATTCACCTGATATTAAAAATTAGTAAAAGAGTTGAAGAATTCAACAAACACGACATAGAAAATAGAGTTGTAACCAACCATCACAAATATGTAGTCTAATAAATAATAAAACACCACCATAGCAAGCCAAAATAATATTTAGACTCTCTACACTAGTCTAAAAATATCATTCAATCAAAATCATCATAAAAAAGGTCATCTTCATCTCTTCCACGAGAACTACTCTCATTCAAAGGCGTAGGTGGTGGTCTTTCTCCAAAATCATCCTCCACATCTTCATCATCATTTGGAATTCTCTCTTCTTCATCAACTGCATTATCGGAGTCGGAATCTATCAACCTTGATTCCCTTGAAGTTGAACCACCACCACGTCGAGAGTATATCACTAGATTATTACTAGTATTAGCACGAGCATTCCTTGAAAGATTGCGACCCTCAAGCGTGTTGGATGCACCGGTTGCTCGATCCACATCATTCCATGTAAGATCTCCCCGGGATGAACAACATCGGCATCATTATCGATCCATTCATTACCCCATTCAAAGTCAGCAATGACTAATGGATCAAAATTATTGCCAAGTTCACGCCTCTTTTGGAACCTTGAGTCGATCTTTCGATTGTATTGGACATACACCAAGTCACTCAATCGTTTGTGTTCCAATCTATTCCTCTTCTTCGTATGAATCTAAAATAAATAGAACAAAAAATAATAATATTAATGATAAAATTTTAATAATAGTGAATGATTTATTCCTTTTGAAATTTGAACTAACAATAGAAAGTACTTACAAACTCAAATGTACTCCAATTGCGCTCGCAACCGGAAGAAGAACATAGGCCTAGAATTCTTTTTGCAAATGAGGATAGCTCAATAGCTCTCGCTCCAAAAGCATTCCACCAATCAACTAGCAAGCATTTAAAAGAAATATAAATATTTTTAAAGGGAGGAAATGAAGAATGTATATAAATCATCATCAAAATATATCTTATTATATATATTTTAATATACGTACGAGGATTCTTTATTTTCCGTTGCCTAATCACCATTTCTCTTGCAAAAGTATCGCGAGAAGCATCATAGTTGTCAGCTAGATTGCTTATCTTGTCTAGCAAATCTAACTCGGGCACCATCTTTGCAAGAACGTCATTGAAGTCATCTCGTAAAGCATTAGCAAACACCCGACGTTCCTCTTTGATATCAAAGTACTTGCCTGGATTGAGAAACAACGCAGCCCCATATAATTTTTGCTCCATTTGATTTTTCCATCGCCGCTCAACAATTTCAATCACCTTATAAAGTCTTTGTTTGTTATCAAATGCATCTTTGATTTTTTTCTTTGCGCATTCCATCGCAGCAATAACTTCAGGCATAGCAGTCTTCTCATCACTATCAACAATCCTCAAGACTATAAGAAGTGGCTGTGACACCCTAATACAATCCTCAACAGTATGCCAAAATGTTGTTGAAATAACAGTATCACATACTTTCTTCCCCGCTTCAGTAGCCGACAACTTTGATTTTGACCAATCCTCGCTGATGAACAAATGCCTCAATTCATCTTTATTCTTGTACAAACTCTGCAAGGTGAGGAAAGCTGTAGCAAATCTAGTAACTGCGGGTCTCACAAGGTCCCTCCCATTCGTTTTCTCCCTCATCGCACTGAGAAGACGACCATGTCTATAAATGAATTTTGTAATTCTCCTTGCATTTGTGATTGTGGGCTGAAATTACTTCAACTTGCTTATGTTCTCTAACATAAGGTCAAGGCAGTGAGCGGCGCAAGGTGTCCAAAACAGTGTAGGTCTCCTCTCCATTAGTATATGCCCCGCTGCCTTGTAATTAGAGGCATTGTCTGTGACCACCTGAACAACATACTCGGGGCCAATTTCCTCAATCTTGCTATCAAGTAGATTTGCCAACATTGTGACATCTTGAGACTGACTGGAGCCATCAACAGAACCCATGAAATAAGTCCCCTCCGGACTATTAACAAGAAAATTCAATAAGTGTCTTCCCCTCTTATCTGTCCAACCATCCGACATGAGTGAGCAGCCGTATTCTTTCCATGCAACTTCATATTTTTTCTTTAAGTCATCGGTTTTCTTCTTTGCCTTCTCAAGTAAAGGAACCCTCAACTCGTGATACGTTGGAGGCTTGAAACCCGACCCATATTGTCTTATGGACTCGACCATTACTTCAATCTCCTTGAATTTGCAGCATTGAATGGTATGCCACATTCGTAGAAAGAATCGGCAACGTGCATTTGGACTCTCCTTTTCCTCCGGTGTCCTCAACCGATTTTCAATACTTGTTTGGCTCAAACGCTTGCTATGTCTCTCCTCTACAACTTCTTCGGGAGTCTTCCTTAGAAGTGCTTCAACCGTCTTAGCTTTTGGTTGTGGAACTTGGAATTGAAGTACATTATTCTTCCTTTTAGAAGCCGTCCCAGAACTTGGGATAGTGTTAGAAGAAGTATTGGAAGCTATGCTTGGACGAGCAGATGATTGTTTTTCTTGCACTTCTACTACATCATCATCATCATCTAGCTCAAGTGGCTTGTTCCTCTTTTTACTATTCAAAGCCGCTTGCATCTCCCTCATAATTTCTGTTGTTGTTTTGGGACACTTAGCTACATCTCCATAATTTTCGGCTAGATGTTGTTTGAGCCTTTTGATGCCCGAATGACATTTCTTCCCACAAAGTGTACATTGCACGACATCCCTATTACTTAAATCCGGCCAATATCCATATTTCCAACCCGGATCGTTCGATTTAGCTTTTCTTTTAGGGTCCTTCGTTATATCATAATTGTCTGCCCCCGAACTTTCCGCCATTTTAATATCTACACAATACAATCAAATAAAAAAATTTAAGACAAACATATAATATAATATTTATATAGAATTCACAATCTCATAATGCACCCACAAATATCTCTGATGTTGACATTATTAATACTATATAATATATATATATATATAGTGATATCAAATAACTAATAATAGTAGTTAAGGTCAAAATTATTACTAATAGTCATGCATTATAATTAATAGTAGTACTAATTTACATATAATTTATAATTATAGCAGTAACTATTAACAATCATGCATTATAACAGTCATGCATTATAATTCATATGATATAATTAAATAAAAATGAATGATATGGAAAAAAATAAAGCCAAACAGTTTACATAACAAGTTAAAGCCAAACAGTTTACATAACAGTTTATATATATATATATATATATATTATATATATATATGTAATATTATAAAAGAAAAATCGACAGCAGTCGACAAACTCAACACCAGTAAGAGAACCAGATAAAGAAAAAGAGAAAAGGGAAGAAGATCGGAAAAGGGAAGGCTACCTGCCGACTGTCGACTCGTGACTCGCGACTCGCTTCCTTCTTCAACTTACCTGTCGCGACTCGCTTCCTTCTTCAACTTACCTGCCGATTGTCGACTTCGGAAAAGGGGAAGGCTGCGATTCAACTGTCGCTGTCGCTTGCTCGCTCTCGGTAGGTGCAATTTCTGTCTTAGCTCTCGTCGACGCCTCTCTGTGAGTCTAATCGATCGATCGACTTTCCTAGGTTTGTTTTATTATTCAAGTATAAACTAGTTTGCGACGTTTTTTTTAGACCCAGTTCAGATTTGGCCATTTGGGTCGACCCATAGAGGTCAAGTCGTCGCCTTTCTGTCCAAGTCGACGAAGTCGTCGACGAAGTCGTCGCCGTTCGACAGAAGTCGTTGCCGTTCGGCAGAAGTCGACGCCTTTTTTCTTTAGGCGCTCGCCTTTCCGTCGTCGTCCAAGTCGTCGCTCGCCTTACCTGTTCACCACCGACTTGTCGCCTAGGCGACGCCTAGGCGTCGACTTAACAACTATGCTCAGGTGACAAATAAAAACAGAGAGAGATGTGGAAGATGAAAAGATAGTAGAGTGAATGGATTACATAGAGTTGTATTCCCGCTCAATCACTAAATGACATTAAAACCCACTAATATTATTAAAACCCACTAATACCCTTTCTGTTACTTTAATAGATAGGATAACTTTATAAAATATAGAACAAGAAATAGTCACATATATTTTCACATATGGCATTTAAACATATAATGACACTTAAAAATATATATAATGATAAGACATAATTTAATAAAAATATATATATATATATATAATTTTATTATTATTATTATTATTATTTTATTATTATTATTTTTTATTAATATTAAAATGAAATTAATTTTTAGGGCCACAAAAAATAATTAAGCACAGACAAACATTCCAAGTTCTCTTATCAAGGTACAAAAACGTTCCTCATTTAAAGGTTTTGTAAAAATGTCAGCCAATTGATGTTCAGTAGGGACAAATACTAACTTAATTAAACCTTTAGCAACATTATCTCTTAAAAAATGATGTCTCACTTCAATATGCTTAGTACGAGAATGAATCACAGGATTTTTAGAAATATCAATAGCACTAGTATTGTCACACATAATAGGCACATTTTCACAAATAACATTGAAATCATGCAACGTTTGTATCATCCACAGAATTTGTGAACAACTACCTGTCGCCAAATATTCACCTTCCGTAGTAGACAACGCAACAAATGTTTGTTTCTTGCTGTGCCAAGCTACAAGTCTTTGGCCTAAAAATTCACAAACACCACTTGTGCTTTTTCTATCTACTTGGCACCCTGTATAATCTGCATCTGAGTATCCAATTAGTTCAAAATTTGGAGATACTGGAAAGTATAAGCCTAAATTAATTGTGCCAGATAAATATTTAGATATTCTTTTTACCGCTTTAAGATGAGATTCTTTCGGTTGAGCTTGAAATCTAGCACATAAGCATACACTATACATAATATCCGGCAAGTAAACAACCAATCATACCTCGATACATTGTTACATCAATATCTTTACATGTCGCATCTGCAGTAAGTTTGACTGTAGTGCTCATTGGTGTTGACTTTGGTTTGGTATTTTCAAAGCCAAATATCTTCAATAGCTCCTTTACATACTTTAATTGGTGAATGTGAATTCTTTCATTGGATTGTTTGATTTGAAGCCCCAAGAAATAATTTAATTCGCTCACAAGGCTCATATCAAACTCATTATGCATACATTGGGAAAATCACTCACACGGAGTTAGTAGTAGCTCCAAAAATTATATCATCCACATAAATTTGAACAATTAATAAGTCCTTATTTTTGGTTTTAATTAAAAGAGTAGAATCAATTTTACCACGATTTAAGCCATTGTCTAATAAAAACTTGCTTAATCTTTCATACCAGGCTCTTGGAGCCTGTTTTAATCCATACAAAGCCTTTTTCAATTTAAACACATGATGTGGATATTTTTTATGTTCAAATCCCGGTGGTTGCTTAACATACACTTCCTCATTTAAATAGCCATTTAAAAATGCACTTTTCACATCCATTTGATATAATTTAAATTGTCTAAAACATGCATAGGCTAACAAAATTCGTATGGCTTCCAACTTTGCAACAGGGGCAAAGGTTTCTTCATAATCTATACCTTCTTGTTGATTATAGCCTTGAGCTACCAATTTAGCCTTATTTCTAGTGATTATGCCATTTTCATCAAGTTTATTTTTGAAAATCCATTTTGTTCCAATTATAGAAGCATCTTTAGGAGGTTTAACAATATCCCATACCTGACACCTTTCAAATTGGTTTAATTCTTCCTGCATGGCAATAGACCAATTTTCATCTTGAATTGCTTCCTTGGCATTCTTTGGTTCTATTTGAGAAAGAAAAGCTGAAAATGCACAATAATTCCTTGCTTTTCTTCTTGTATTCATCCATGTGTTGGGATCTCCAATGATTAGATTTGGCGGATGATTTCTCACTGTTCTAGATCGTTTAGGAAGCTTGCTGTAGTCATTTGCTCTTCAGGTTCAGGTTCTGAAATGTCAAGCTCTTTATCAAACTGAACGTCAGACTTTTCTTCAAATGCAGACGGGTTGAGCTGTCTGACGTTAGGCAGATGACTCAGGTTGTCTAATTTCATTTGTTTGCTTTTCACGTTCATCTGATTTTCGTTCTGATGCAGACGGCTCAGGCTTTCCGGATTGAGCTGTCTATTTTCCACTAAACAGGTTGTCTTTACCTGCAGAAACTTCATTTTCTTCTTTTGATAGGTCATAGTTAAATTCATCAAATACTACATGCACAGATTCTTCTACTTTAAATTTATCAAGATTATAAACCCTATAAGCTTTACTATGCATTGAATAGCCAAGAAAAATAGATTCGGTTGATTTAGCATCAAATTTTCCAAGATTACCATTAGTATTTAGAATGAAACATTTAGCACCAAATACTTTAAAATAGTTAATATTTGAAATCCTTTTATTTAGTAACTCATATGGAGTTTTCAATAGGATGGGTCTAATTAGTAATCTATTTAAAATGTAACAAGCAGTACTTACAGCCTCTGCCCAAAATCTTTTAGGCAGTTTACTTTCATGAAGTTCTTGCAGTTTCTTGGAGAGTACAATTTTTGCGTTCCACCACACCATTTTGTTGAGGTGTTCTTGGTGCAGAAAACTCATGTGTAATACCTTTTTCACTGCAAAATGGTATAAAGTCTTTTCCAAATTCTCCACCGTGATCACTCCTTATACCAATTAGCTTGAGGTTGTGTTTTGTTTCAACATTCTTTATAAGCTTTTCAAATTCTGCAAAGCCTTGATCTTTAGTTTTCAAAAATAAAACTCATGTAAATCTTGAAAAATCATGAACAATAACAAAAGCATAATGATTATTTCCTAGGCTAGCATATCTCTCGGGTCCAAATAAATCAAGATGCAATAATTGAAGAGGTAAAGAAGTTGATAACTGATTTTTGCTTGTAAAAGAATTTCTTGCTTGTTTACCTAACTGACATGCATTACAAATACCTGTCTTCTCATATTTTAGCTTTGGTAAATCTTTAACAAGGTTCTTTGTAACTAACTTGTTAATCAATTCCATATGCACATGCCCTAACCTCCTATGACATAGAATAGTTTGATCTTGAACAACAGCTAAACAAATATCCTCATTTTGATTTTCAAAATTTATAGTGTATATATTACCTTCTCTGTTAGCTACTAAAGGAACATTATGAGATGCATGAATAATAGCACATTTATCTTTTTCAAAAATAACTTTATGACCACTATGCATTAGTTGACTTACACTAATTAAATTATATTTTAACCCTTCAACATGATGGACATTATCAATGTATACTTTACCGTTACCAATTTTACCTTTACCGATGATTTGGCATGTGGTGTCATCTCCAAAAGTAACCGTGCCTTCTTTCTTTGCAACAAGTGAGGTAAATTTAGTTCTATCACCCTTCATGTGTCTAGAACATCCACTGTCAAGTACCCATTTATGTGATGGTACTTTAGCTTTTAAGCATACCTACAAAACAAAAAAGTAGCTCATCGTTTTGGTACCCAAATTTGTTTGGGTCCCCAAATCTGTTTGGGTCCAATATTGTTAGTAGCAATTAAATCTCCTTTCTTTACCCAAACTTGTTTTATTTTTATTTTATTACAATTAGTATCCAAATGTCCTTTTAAACCACATTTTCTGCAAGTAACATAAGGTGAGCAATAAAGAGGCTTGTTCCTTGGTTTATTATTTATTACTCTAATTTTATTAGTAGTACTTTTTATGTTTTTAACAGGATTATATCCAATTCCTTGTTTATCTAAGCTTGACCTTTGAGCACCCAACATTATATTTAAATTCTCTTCTCCATGAACAAATTTTGCAGGATCCTTTTTCAAAGATATTATTTCTTCCTCATTGTTATTTTGCATGTTTATTATTTTTCCATCATTAAAAGCATCTATACAAGTTTCTCTCATTTTCAAACTTTCTTTTAAATCATCATTTTCCTTTTTAAGGCTATTATTTTCTTCATTTATTTTGTTTGCACGATTATATAAAATTTTATTATAATTATCTAAATATCCAATTTTAGCATTTAACTGAGATACTTCACATGATGTACAATATTTAACTATTTCTTGTTTTTCCTCAATTAAAGTTTCTACTTCCTTCATTAAGTCATTTATCCAACTTTTCAAGTGAGCATTTTTCTCTTTCATACGAAGGTTTTCATTTTTTAAAACAAGATAGTCAGAAATAGTAATTTCTCCAAGTTCAGGATTTACCTCAGATGTTTCCTCATTGTGTATTCCAGTGAAGCACAGCTGAGCAGTTTCTTCTTGATCTTCATGATCAGGTTCATCATCACTCCATGTCATTAGAGCATTCCCTTTTGAACCATTTGCTTTGTTCTTTCTTTTTAGTTGGAAGCAATCTCTTTTGAAGTGTCCCGGCCTTCCACATTCGAAACAGGTTTCTTCTTGTGGCTTTTGCTTGAAATCTTTCTTGTTGTTGAAAGCTTTTGTTGGTACTTTTGATCTATTCTTCTTTCGGATCAACTCCCTCAATTTTCTGGTCATTAAAGCTATTTCTTCATCCGAATCTTCTTTATTGCCTTCTATATAGCTTTCAGCTTGTAGAGCCAAGGTCTTCTTCTTAGGTGCCTCATCTTCTTCATCATACAATTTTAGTTGGTTTTCAAACTCTTCAAGTTCTCCAAATAAGGTAAGAGTTTCCATTGTACTGATTGTAACCAAGTCTTGAAGTGTAGTGACCTTTGGTGCGAATCGCTTTGGCACGACTCTAAGAAGCTTTCGGTTGATTTCCTTTTGATCAATCTTTCGTCCGAGCATGCTTAGAAAATTCATTAGAGTGAGGAATCTTGCTTGGGCATCTTTAATTGATTCATTTTTCTCCAATTTGAATAGTTCGTACTCGTGCATTAGCATGCTTAGCTTGACCTCCTTTACTTTAGTAGTACTTTCGTGGCTCATGATGACTGTGTCCTAAATTTCCTTAGCCGTAGTACAAGAAGAGACCTTATTTATCTCCGATTGAACCATGCCACTTAAAAGTGTATTCATGGCCTTGGAATCATAAGATACCATATACGATTCGTTTGAGTCCATTTCCATGAGATTCTTTGGCTTGCCATCATCATGTCGCGGAATGACTGGTCCATTTTCGACTACCCACCATTCCCATGGGTCTCGGTTCAGATAGATTTTCATTCTGAACTTCCAAAAGTTGAAGTTCTCACTTCCGAGCAACAGTGGTGGCCTACTTGTGGACTGACCTTCTTGAAAGTTTAGGTGTGCCATAGGATCTTCTCCTACGACCTGCAACGATCAATATTAGTAGAGTCAAGCTTTGATACCAAATGTAATTCAGTAAATACGCACACCTAGAGGGGGGTGTGAATAGGTGTTTATGCTAAAAGTGATAAAAAGTGAAAACCTTTTAAAATTTTCTGCTACAGGTTTAATTCAGACAGCTACACCTGGCTGCTTTAGTGTCTGTTCTTCATTTATTATTATCAGACAGTTAGACCTGTCTGCTTTAGTGTCTGAATTAGCGCGATGAACAAAAATGTGAGTGAATGACAGTTAAAGAGATAAACAGAAGTAAAAATCACTCCAAGATTTTTTACGTGGTTCAGCCCCTATCCTCTACCTAGTGGCGTAATCCACGTCCAATCCCAACTAGGATTGGAGACTCTTTTTATTACTATTAAAACCTCAATACAAATATTACTCCCTGTTACAAAGAAGCCTCAAATCTGATGTTGGACACCTATGCCCCCTTTTTGCACCTCTGCAACTTGTACACCTCTGCACCTCTTCTCACCTCTGAGACCCTTGAAGCCTTCTATGAACAGACTAACTAATTAAGAAACCTCAAGCCAAAACTATGCTTGAGTTCGGTTTACAAATAATGAGTAAAATAAATTTTCAGCACAAAAGAATATAATAGATTACAATAAATGGCTGGAATAAAGTAGTTGAAGTGCTCTGGTATAGTATGTCAACTTGATTGCAGGTTTCAGAGTTGTATCTTGTTCAGCCGAAGAGAAGGAGTATATATAACAAGACAAGCAACGGCTATAAAAGATGTTAGCTAAGAAGTCTCAGTCCCGTTAAAATAAATCCACGATTTCAGCATATTTGAATAAGAACTCTGCGCCAACTATTTGCAGCTGAAATAAATGAGATAATCTTCTATACCTAGTCAACTGTTGTAAACCAGAGAAACAAGGAGATAAGATAAGATGAGATCCACCAACTCTAAATTGCTTCTGAAAGACTCCTTTTCCAAATAGAATATCAAAACCAAATGTCACTAACTGTTATGGGCCCCACCAAGCAATATAATATCCTTAAATAACTTTTAGTTCTCCCGAAATATACTGTAGGATATATGAAAAGAAGAACCAATTTGGGCAAGCTGAAATTAATAACAAAAGACCATAATATTTGTCATTATTAAAATAATAAATACCAACAAAACGGATAGGCGATCACCCAAGGGTAAGCGATTACCAAGGAAACACATATGGCAGAATTCTAAAGAGCTTTCTTGTAAGTATCAGAGAATCAAAAGTCATTTCCTCTTAAATGAGGGGGTATTTATAGAGGTGACCTATTTGATAAGTTGTCACGTGCTTGGCATGTGACTTCAAGTCAAATACCAAAAATATCCCTCGTTGTCAAAAGTGATACCCAAGTCGTCTCATTTTTCTAGCCGTAAATCCAAATAGCTCAACCATTTCCTTTTTGAAGTTGCCTCCCTAAGTCTTCTGCCTAGGAACTTACGAAGGCCCTTTCAATCTTCAAATCTAATTATTGTTCCATTAATCAAATCTCATTTTCCTTCCGCTTTATCTTTGTGTTTCAATCCAAAGATTAATCAAAGAAGCTTCTCGAAAAAAGCGTCGTCGAAGACCTAGGGGGCCGAACCTTAGGTTCGTGCTTCTTTCAACTTGCTTTATACTTTCTTGTTTATTTTGTTCATTTCTCATCCTTTCGTCACGATTTTTGGTCCTTTGAGTAGTTTTTCATGACATGAAGGACTTTGACTGAGATCATCCCTAAGTCTTCATGTATTTCTCACCTCTTTTATTTCCTTTAATCTCTTTGAGTTGTCGTTGCACTTAACCAAAGTTCGATCGGTGAAATTGCTTCGAAGCTTGTAAAGGAGTCTGCCTCCTATGGGGAGGGCCAAACCCTAGGAGGCACCCTCAAGCTCCTCTTCATCTTTCACTCATTTTTCCCGATCTTGTCTTCATTTTCGTTTTGTAATTTAACTTGCATCAAGAAAATAATCATTTATCAGCATCATTCAGAGAGGTTGAACCCTAGGGATCGAAACCCTAAGAGGGCACTCCCTAGGTAGCCATCCTTTCTCGACCAATTTCTTTGATCTAGTTTTTGTTTCGTTTGCTACCTCAAATCAAATTAAGTAGGCATCATCAATCAAACCAAGTTAACGAAGTGCACCCCCTAGGGGGTCGAACCCTCGGGGTAGGGAGGTCCAACCCTGGTGGGCGCTTCCTAGTCGGGTTATCTTCTTTTACTTAATTTGTTCATTTCACCTTTGTTTCGCTTGGTAATTCGGATGAAGACAAGAAAAAAAATCTTGAATCGGAGCAAATCAGGAGATTGAACCCCTAGGGGGGGCGAATCCTAGGGGGTTGGACTCTAGGGGGTCTTCCAACACTTGGTCATTTTTCATCGATCTTGTCAAAACTTCGATAAGAATTTTTTCGGTAATCCAATCAAGACCAAATAAAAAGTTGAACCCCTAGGGGGCCGAACCCTAAGGGGTCTTCCTACACTGGTCCCTTTTTTCGGTTTTTTGGTTCCGGATTGTTTTGTTCGGACAATTTGATTCAATTGGATCATTAGGGTCCGCTCATTAAACACGTGCTCATCTTTTTGTCGTACGCGATCCTCTTTCATATTTAAAGGGCTCACACCCTGAAAATAAACTCTTCATCCGTATATACATTTAGTCAGGCAACCAAAAGGAACTCGAGGTAGACAAATTTTGTTGGTGTTTCATAGAGGACTGTAGTATACTTCCATTTAGATCTTATACTTGCTGCAGTTCTGCCCATTGACTGATATTTATGTCTGTAATTTGTATAAATACGTGCAACCTATTTAATGGGTTTAACATTTTATATTTTAGTTTGTACTTGTTGAGATTGTTGGGTTTTATTCCAGGTGTTTTTACTGAACTCATACAGCAGATGCAAGTCAAAGGCGTGCAGGTATTGCTTATGATATGCATATGTGATGTTTTCTTATTTTTGTCTATGTCCCTACAATTTTTGTTATGGTGAGGGTCAACGGGCTTGCTGAAGTATGAGATGATCAAGGACGACGTGCTATTTTGAATTACTTTTTGGCTTTTAGATTTCCTCTATATTATATTTAATTTTGTTTTCTTTGTTTGATGAAGTTGACAGTCCGAATCTATTTGGTTAGTTACCTTAACCATTGTTGGGGATTTTTCTTTGGTGCTGTTCAGTTAGATATATCCATATTTCTGTTGTGACTTCAACAGAAGGGAGTTATATGCTCAGTAAATGGATTGTTTGAACACGGCTTTCATGCCTGAAGTAGTATTGTTTAATTGGCTTACTCACTTCTGGACCTAAAACTTATGATGTGCTGGATTTCACAATACCTTCCACTGATATTTCCATATGCAAATAGACTCTCTCTCCCCCCCCCCCCAAAAAAAAAGAAAAGAAAAGAAAGAAAAGAAAGAGCTTTCCCAATCTTAGAAGTTAGAATCATGCTTGTAGGATTAGTTTGTGATTGAGAAACTCATATTCTAATAAAAAATTCAAGCCGTTTATTTCCAAAACTGTGGGCACAAGTCACATCAAATGAATTATTTCCCCCTCCCTCAGGAATTGATATAAGGGTGCACTAATGAGTGTTTCAAGGAAACAACTAAGCAAATTGCAAGCCTTATTTAGCATGTTAATGAAATGGCTAAGTCATCATTAACCTGGATTCGGCTTCTCAGCCTTATAAATATATTTAATTTCATTTTGGGATACTGGGTGGTCTTCCTTTTCTTCCACCGCTAATATATAATTGTAAAAGCAGCACTTTTTTATTCTCTTCTGAATGTTTACTGTTTAATGCTCAAGCAGGTTGAGGAATTATATTCATTGGATCCTGATTCGCTGAATTCTCTTAGGTAAAATTGTTTCATTCTAGTTTTTTAACTCTATTTTGTGGTTTGTCTGCATAGATAACTGAGCATGTAGCACATGTGCAAATGGTTGCATGTCACACATTTTCCCCCATCTAATAGGCCAGTGTACGGGTTGATATTCCTTTTTAAATGGCGTGCTGGCGAGAAGGATGATCGTCTTGTAATCAAGGATCCGAACCCAAACCTGTTTTTTGCTAGCCAGGTCAATTTACACAAAATAATAATACTGAAGGACAACAAGTGAACTTTTTATAATGTTGTTGTTTTTGGAGTCCTTGCAGGTTATTAATAATGCGTGTGCAACCCAAGCTATTCTCTCTATTCTTATGAACTGCCCCGATGTTGATATTGGTCCTGAAATGTCGAAATTAAAAGATTTTACAAAGAACTTTCCACCTGAGCTTAAAGGTTTAGCTATCAATAATAGTGAACCAATTCGTACAGCCCACAATAGTTTTGCAAGACCTGAGCCCTTTGTTCCTGAGGAGCAGAAAGCTGCAAGCAAAGACGATGATGTGTATCATTTCATAAGCTATATACCAGTGGATGGTGTGCTATACGAGCTTGATGGTTTGAAGGAGGGACCCATTAGCCTTGGGCAGTGCTCTGGTGGGCAAGGTGATATGGATTGGTTGAAGATGGTGCAGCCAGTGATTCAGGAACGCATCGAGAGGTATTCCCAAAATGAGATAAGATTCAACCTCCTTGCTGTAATAAAGAACAGGAAAGAGATGTATACCGGTGAACTTAAAGAGCTCCAAAGGAGGAGAGAGCGCCTCCTGCAGCAGCTGGCTGCGTTACAGTCTGAGAGACTGGTTGATAGCAGCAATGTTGAAGCACTAAATAAATCTCTTTCAGAAGTAAATACCGAGATTGAGAATGCTACAGAGAAGATTTTGGTGGAAGAGGAAAAATTCAACAAGTGGAGAACAGAAAATGTTCGTCGAAAACACAATTACATACCATTTTTGTTCAACTTTCTCAAGGTTCTTGCTGAAAAGAAGCAGCTGAGACCGCTTATTGAAAAAGCCAAACATAAAACAAGCAACACTAGATGAAGAAGAATGCTCTCTTTCCGGGGTGGGATCTGGTCAGATGAAATGCTGGTTTATCAACTCTTGCTGATCTTTGGACCATTGTGCAAGCAAGGGATTTACTTCTAGAATCATAATTTGCTTATATTTCTCTTAGGATTCTGGAATTTGGAATGGCTATGGTCATGTTTTATTTATTATTATCGATTGGGGTTGTGACATTCTGAGAATGATATAGGCAGCTCACAACCCCAGTTAATATTTTTCTTTCTGTCAATTGTGAGAACGGAAGACTAACCGGAAATTATCATTTTAATTATCAACAAACATCTCAAGTCTTCTTCCCTGTGCAACTGAATGTAATTGGATTATACTGATTTCGAACCTGCAGCTCCTAAAAGAGTTGCTGAGACGAGGGAATTATTCATCTGGTTGGAGCATCATTTTTTTTGCATATGGTTGGTAGTCAGTATGCACCTGCTGTGTTCCTTGCACGTTCGATTAAATTTGGAAGAAAACATGTGGATAGTAGATAATACTCCTTCCGCTGAAATACAACATCAATTAATGTGATTCATATAAACAATAAATTTTGTAATTAGTAGGATTAAAATTCTTATTATTATTTTAGGTAGTCTCAAGTTAAATGTGTACTTACCTGTTCTTAAATAATTTATTTTTTACAATAATTTATCTCTAATACCCTTGCTATTAATTGTAATATTTCTATTTTCTATGCATATTTATAAAATATCACTAGTTGTGTGTAAAAAATTATACAGTTATATAAAAATTTAAATATAAACAATTTTATCATTTTATTCTCATTCTTAATATATGCTAAAAATCAACCAAAACTTTTATGATTCTTACTCGAAGATGAGAGTCGGATTGTTTTCAAAATCGTCATGGCAAAGTTCCAGTTTTCAAAAAATGTAGAATAACAGCTAACCGAACCGAATAATAATGGGTATTACTCGTGTACTTTACAGAATTAAGAGCAGAGTTGCTCAAAATCTGCATCAATATGAAGAGACAAGTTGCAAGTAGCTTCTGAGTGCTTATTATTAACCTCTGTTTGAGTCTCGGTTCATAAGCTGCTTCAGGAATAACATCTTGAGGAAGCATAACAGTAAACAAATATTTACAAGGATCAAGCTTACTGATTCATAATAAACAGCAAGTATTATCTAAGCAAACTTAGCAGTAACTTATAGTCAAACATCATCATTGCCATTGGCCCATCATCATCTAGTAACCTCCCTGAATAAATGCATTCAAGCGGTTAAGCTCATCCCGATGCTCACTCACCACAGCACGAACCACGTCTCCAATGGATACCATGCCTATCATTCCCTTGTCATCGACAACTGGAATGTGCCTGATACGGTTATCTGCCAATGAATGGTGAGTGTGTTCCATTTACAAGGTTATCTTCTTTTCACTAAGGAAAGCATCAGTAAGCCAACAATTTCAATTGTCCACAAGTGTTACCTGTCATTAGTTGCATTGCTTTCAGAACTTTGGTGGCCGGTGAAACAGTGATAAGCTTGTTCTGCAACCACAACATAAATCAGGTAAAATAAATTAGCAGTGTCAATGGATGTTTACATGAAACATTTGAGATTGGTAACGAAATTTTTTAAGCAACTCTTTTTTACAGAAGCAGGCACAAAAAATACCTCTTCAGTCATAATATCCCCAACCTTTGTTGACTTGGAAGATCTTCCCTGTACTATGATTTTCCTGAGATAATCTGGAATAAGATCATTCAAGCATCATCAAGACAGGGAAACCACAAATGGAGAAGAACTTTATCTGAGCAATCAGGTATGCAACATGTATAGGTAAGCATCGAAGTAAGAATGATAGACGAACAAAGCAATCTTCAGCACTCCTAAAATATAGTTACAAGTTCATAACTGAGTTTTAACAGAGGCTTGAGTGAGATAGATTTGGAATGCCCAACTTTATCCTAGGTGACATAAGTCAAGTAAGTATAATAGATTCATAGGCTTCCAGCTGCTGGTTTTGCAGGATTGTAAAGAAAGAAGAAAGAAACAATCTAGAGTTTTTCGAATCTTCAGATTATTAGAATCACTCATAGCATCATCAGTTCAGTATGACCTTAAAATCCTTAATAACAAGCATGGAGTTTAATAGGGTGGAGGAAAGCAAGTCTCTTACATCTATCTTTCCGATATTAATAATACTTTTGTGATGATATTGGATGGAAAAGACAGGCTTTTCAGAGTCTCATTTATCATTGGAAGATGAATCAACTCCATAGAAGCTGGAATGGACGGACTAGGTCTTACCCTTGAAGAGGTAGACAATATAAGGTCGAGTTAGGGGAACTAGCACCACGAATCTGCCCTCAGGATGGCAAATAAGCAAATATTTTATACAAATTTACGTACAGGTGCATCAAGAAATAACATTACTAGCATGCCCTACTTCAGAGCATGCACATATCTAGACCAAGCTGGAAAAAAGTACCATGTTAAAAGGATTGTTTTTTGAAGGCCACTTATTTACGTATGTCAAAATAATAAATATATAAATTATATTCTAGATAAGATATATATATATATATATATATATATAAACACAATGAATACCTAGACAAGAAATTTGAGCCAAAAGTTTAATTAGTTAAACTATCTATTATTGAATTTCACACTTTAGTATTCAATACATAAGATTAAGGTAAATCAAGCCAGTACTACCCCCATATATCACATCTTAACAGAGAGCAACTAGCTACCATAAATGGATTTCCGAGGTAGGGCAGAAGCGTAAAAGACTTTTCTTACCTCTTTCTGTGATAATTCCGGCAATTGCCTTTTGCTCCCCAGGTTTCACAACTACCAAGGCTCCAACATTGTGCTGAGTCATCTGCAATAGACATTATTCATTTGGCACTTAATCACATTAGATTCTTGTTAAATTAGCAAAACTGCATAAATTTGGTCCTTATATACATATATTATATGCATTCATATAAACCTTGTATGTACAAGTGCGTAGTTTATGCAAGACTGAATTATGTCCAAAGAAATAATTCCCAGGTCCTTCAAGTCAGAACATTCACTGGGAAAAGTAAGCACAAATATACATACCGACTTCACAGCATCATAAACAGAATCATCAGTGGTGCACCAGAGCCAGGAGCCATCAGCACTTTTTCCTTTGCCTTTCAAGACGTCCGAAATTGTGGTGCTTTCAAACCCATGCTCTTCGATACGAGCAGATGAAACCGACTCATGGCGTGAAAATAGAAGAGGCCGCACGACTGGATTCACCAAACGAACCCGCTCCAAAACTGCATTCTTGAGGATACTCCCATTTGACAGGATTGCTCGAAATCCTCCTTGCATAGCAGCTATTCTAAAACAAGATTAAATCAGTTCAGAACATTAACTACTCAACCTAGCAGATTTGGCTCGACAACTGAAGTTACAAGCTCCAAGACATACAACTATTCCATTAAGAAACCAATTAGATAAAGAGTACATTTTACTTCAGAGTGACTTTACTAAAGTAGAAAAAGGATGAAAAATTGACCCCCTTCTTCACTGCAATGAAAATTGTCTATGGTAATAACATCTTTCTATGCCGCTGAACCATACACCTATCTTATCAGTAGTTTAAGCAGTATCCATTTGAGAACATGTATGATTCGCTTTAGTTTCAGGAGGCAAGTCTACCATTTTCATTTCTTTCCATAAGACATGTGAATACACAATCATAAAAATATGAAAGTATTTTATAAAACATAAAATAGAAGAAAATAAGCCCATATAGTAGGTCAATCACCAGTATCACAAAACCATGTACCATTTAATACCACCTCACAGAATCAAACTCTATTAGGAAACTGCCTACCATACATATGGAGTCATGAGTGATGAGGTTCACTGGTTCACCACACTACCATCAATACAACAAAACTGTGAAGTTCGCCTCTTCCAGCCATTGTTAACTTCTAATGCAATTAACCAGGCCAGTACCAACAGATAAACGTATCTCCCATATTTTTTTAGCGCGAAAGTAAGAAAAAGGAACGAACACACACACAAAAAAAAGAATCGTGAGTGCGATCAGGGACCTTATAAACATATCACTCTAGGCCTAAAGAGATTGTCTAGATGAGTAGCCCCTATTCTTACCTTTATTTTTTACCCCAAAAAATACAAAAACAAAAAACCAAAAGAGTTGCTATTGCACTAATCAAAATCAAATAAATCCATATCAATTTGAATTTACGGAACGGAGGGAGTATATATTAAAGAAATTCTCTATATGTTTTCGATTTTTGCACATATCAGATAGATTTTTTTCCATATTCTTGACCATTTCTTTATGAAATGTTGTTATTTTTCCTTCAAAATAGAAGTTTTTGAGTTTTTACAGAACCAATCCTTGTCCAGAATGTCTAAAAATAAGAAGAAATCTAGAACAAAAATAAACCATTTAAAAAGTGAAAGGGGTTCAAAGCTCAGATCTTTTTCACATAAACTTTATTTTCTTATACACAAAAACACAATCAGTCTGCACAGAGAAGATCAACTGTTGAGGAAAATGAAGAAGAGAAAGGTTAATTACCTGATCAGAGATCTCTCGTGAGTGAGGAAATCACTCTACTACCACCACTACCGCTACCGCTACCGCTACAGCAGCACCAGCTTCAGCTTAGAAGGAGGCTAAAAGAGAGAGATTAAGGGCGGCAGGTCTACTTTTCAGGTTCATCCAGTCCAGCTATTAATAAATAACATTAAATATATTTATGTATTGGGTGTTGTTCCCCTACACCCTACTCTTCTTTTCCTTAACTTTAGCCTAGTACATTTTTTTTTTGGGGATGGGGGAGGGGGTGTCATATATGATTTTCTAACTTCTGAGTATGTAAAAAGATTAAAACTTGTTTTATTGTAACTCAAAAGGATTTCTTTCTAAGTGAAGTTGATTATGAGTTGGAGATATTTTCATAAAATTAATATTTATTATTTTTAGGATAAATTTTTTTTTAATTATTTTATTTTAAATAGTCGTAAGTTAAATGTTTATTTATCTTAAATAATTTATTTTTTATAATAATTTACGTATAATATCTTTAATATTAATATGCGCAAAAAATCACTATAATCAATTAAGTATTATCGTTTTCTGTATACATAAGGACTGCTTTGCTCTGAAACAGAGCATCTAGAAAGATAAGGAAGCAACACGAATAGAAGATGCAAGAGTATGATTTTTAATATATTTATAATTATGGTCGTTATTAATTAAGAGTATCATAAACATTTTCTATTTTTGCTCTAGTTGGCAGTTCATGTTGGGAGCAATTAAATATTGAATCGGAGGGAGGTTACATTTCATTCACTTATTCCATATTATTATGCTTTACCGCTGCATGTATGTTATTGTATGTTGGAAATTTTGTCCGGTAAACAAGAAGAGTAAGGTTGCGTTTGATAAATTTGGGAATTAAGAATTGAATGATTATGATGTCTTATTAAATTAGATTATCTGGATAGTTATGAGTTCTGAATCTAAAAAATTATTTGATAACTAAAAAATAAGTTGCACTATTTTACTATTTTAAAGGGTAAAATTTTATTTAATAATTTTAAATATTCAATTTAATAAAAATGAGTGCATAATATTGTTGAATATATAAATATCAAAAAAAATTCATTAAGAGTTACCTCTTAATTATTAAGATTTCATTTTTTGTCTTACCGATTAAGAGGTATTCAGAGGTAACAAAAAAATAAACAAACAGCATCATGTCTCTTAGCAAATAAGAGACAGTCCATTAAGAGGCAATCGGATGTAAATAAACAGCACCTAAGAAGAGTATGTTCTACATTTTATTTTGGTGTTTTTATGATCAATAAGTCCAGTGGCGATAGTATTTATTTCAATTTGAATTTTTACATAATGTAGTGTTTAGGTGTAATTTGGATACATATACTATGCTTTGTATATGTATCTAAATTACACATAAATCAGTACATTTTGTAAAAATTTCGATTGAAATAAATATTATATAATTTTTGAAAGACAATAAAAAAAAATGTGTCCGGTCGCTAGACGGACCGGTTGCGGGAGAAGGACTCATGATCATCTACATATCATGCGGGAGAAAAATAATACATTGTGTTCATTGAGGATGAATTAACTAGGTCTTTATTGATATGCTTTCAAGAAAAAAAAGAGGCATTTATTGATACTAAATATAATGATGTATGAACACATGCATAAAATAGATAATATGTGTAATACATTATATATTGGTATTGGGTAAGGATAAAATAATGTGGTGTTTATGGAGTTTTGGATTTAGAGTTGTGTATATTTTGTTAATGTTATATTATAATCTTAAGACTATTAATTTTAGGATTATAATTTCAGAATTATAATTATAATCCCAAGACTATTAAGTCATTTTATAATTTATAGACTAACGCTCTGTTTCTGAGTTTTAAAATTGACAGAAAAAAAAAGAAATGGATGGAAAATTTAAACTTTCTTTCCAATTCTTATGTTTCTGAGTTTTTTAATAAACATAAAAGAAAAGAAATGGATAGAAACTTGACCACTTTTTCTGCCAAAGTTTTCCGTCTAAAATTGGCCTGATTTGGACGGAAAAGAAATTGGTATAAGTAATATTTTTATAATTCCCGTATTATCCTCAATTTTTAATATAATAAATTTTAAATTACAATTCATGTTCTCAATTTTTAAATTTTCTATTATTTTCTTTTAAAAACTCAGAAACAACGCAAAGGAAAACTTAAGTTTTCTATTCTTTTCTTTTATGTTCTAATTTAAGTTTTCTATTCTTTTCTTTTCCGTTCAAAACTCAGAAACAGAGTGTAATAGTCTTAAGTCTAAATTTGAAAACAAACAAGATACTTGAGATTATTAGTCATAACTCATGTATAATCATTGCAGACAAACATAACTTAAGAGTAACAATGTAGAAGTTGAGATGTTGTATCGTGAAAGTGACATGTTTATTGATTTCTTCGATAATGCGAATCACCTTAAAAAAGTGTTTTTATGCGTCTTAACTCAGCATCACACTATTATTTATTTGTTTAAATTTATGTATTTTTGTTGTGGTTTTGCATCACAAACTTTGGAGAATCATCTCCCTTGTGAAAGCCCTTGCCTAGCAAAAGCAGATGGAATTAATTGAGGATTCTAACGGAGTTATGGTAAAAGGGCAAGCTGAAGTTCAAAAAGAAGTTCTCCTATTTTCAAAACTTGTTTTCTGCTTTTTCTTGCTAATCTGGAATGGTTAAATTCTATTTCTTATGACCAGTCCAATTAGTTGATTAAGTTTGCGGATGATTTGGAAATTTGGTGTATTCTTAAATCCATGAAGCAAAATAAAAGTCATTGCCCAGATGGATTCAATGTTAATTTCTTTTTGCATACTTGGGATGTTATTGGGGAGGACTTTACCAAAGCTGTTAAACTTTTCTTTGCTATTGGCTGTATGCTTAGGGAAACTAATGCTATTGTTCTTGTTCTTGTTCCTAAAGGCCCAAATTCCTCTTCCATGAATGACTATAAACCTATATCTTGTTGCAATACCACTTACAAATGTATTTCCAAGATTATTGTTACTAGACTTAAGCCTATGTTTCCTTATTTGATCTCTAATGCTCAATTTGCGTTTGTCCCATGCAGGAGGATTGGGGACAATATTCTCATTGCCCAAGAACTCTTTAGAGGATATAACATAAAGACGAGCCCTTCTCGTTGTGCTTTCAAAATTGATTTGCGCAAGGCTTTTGACACAGTGCCTTGGGATTTTCTTTTTAAGGCTTTTAACCTTTTCAAAATTTCTCCTCTATTTATTAATTGGATTGAGCATGTATTTCTACTGCTATGTTCTCAGTGAAACTCAATGGCAGCTTATATGGGTATTTTAACAGCGGTCGAGGGCTTCGACAAGGGGGCCCTCTCTCTCCTTTCCTTTTTGTCATGACCATGAAAGTCTTGTCTAGAATCCTTCTCCATAGCTCAACTCACTGAGATTTCTCTGATCATTGGAGAGCTAAGGCTAATAATTTTACTCATTTATGTTTTGTTGATGACATATTAGTTTTTTGTAAGGGTGATTTAAAGTCTGTCAAATTATGCAAGCCTGCATTCTTGAATTCTCTTTATACTCTGGGCTGCATCTTAATTCTAATAAAAGCCACTACTATCTTGCTAATGTTCCGGATGCTAAAAAAGTTACTATCCTTGATTGTGTGGGATATCCTTTGGGTGTTATTCCAGCTAAATTTTTGGGTGTTCCTCTTATTTCTTCAAGGTTGTCATTTCGCGATTGCATCTCTCTTCTTAATAGAATTATTTCTCGAGTTACCTCGTGGACCAACTACACTCTTTCCTACTTCGGAAGACTTCAACTTATTAAAGTTGTGTTATTCTCTATTCAATCTTATTGGGTTGCTCACTTTATCATTTTGAAGGGAGTTTTGAGTGCACTCCAACAGATTTTATGCAGATTTCTATAGAAAGGGGCTTCTCTTGCAAAGTTTAGAGCGAAAGTGGCATGAGATAATATTACTCTCCCTACATCTGAGGGATGTCTTGACATTAAAAACCTATTGGATTGGAATAAGTCTCTTATCCTCTTTCACTTATGGCACATTATTCAACCCCAAGCCTTTAGCTTTTGGGCTACTTGGATTCATTCCAATATGTTCAAAGACCAAAAGTTTTAGGTGATTAAAATTCCAAATGATTGCTCATGAATATGGAGAAAAATTATGAATATAAGAACTCTTGCACAACAACATTTTCCACAAGATTGAAAATGAGGCAAGCACAAGCCTATGGTTTGATCCATGGTATAATGGTGTTCCTATAGCTTCTTCTCCTACGACCCCTATTGTTCGTATTTCTAGGCTGGGGTCCATGACCAAAGTTAAGGACATTATCTCGGAGGATGGTTGACAACTATCTCAATTTAATCACAACATCATGCTTCAATTTCGGCAAACTTTTGATTTCAGCATATTTTTTAATATATCTCGTGAAGACTCAATTCAATGGGGGACCATCCAGAAAGGTATATTCAAAGCTTCTCTGATCTGGCACTCGCTCAGATCCAAAAGAACTCATGTCCCGTGGCACAAACTGATATGACATAAATTGTAGGTCCCTAGGTTATCTTTTATTATGTGGATGACAACTTTACAAAAGTTTCAAACCCTTGATTGCATTGCAAAATATTCTCATACTTTGGATCCTAGACGTTCTTTGCATTCTTTACAATGAAAATCATAGTCATCTTTTCTTTAAATGTGAGTATTCTCGCTCCATCCTTTTGTCTTCTCTCAATTATGGAGGTTGGGCAATGTGCCTACCAACCGGCATGATTTGCTTATTTGGGCTATGAGTAATTCAGCAAAAGGAGTTCACAAACTTATTTTGAAATTACTTATTGCAACGACAGTTTACTACATTTGGGCTGCGCACAATTCCAGGTTTCACTCCAACACAAAACTACCATCCGAGATCATCTCTTCTATTATTCTTAATAGAGTCAAATGCAGATTATTTTCTTTAGTTAAATTTTAGAAAGCTAAGCGTGTTGATACTTCTCTTCTTGTTTGGAATGTATAGTCTGTTCTTGATTTTTAGTTGCCATCTCGTACGAGACTTCTACTACTCTATTTTGATCTCGAGTATGCCCCTTTGTTATTGTAAATATTTTTTTTAATACATTATTAAATCTAACAAAAATAAAATAAAAAATCAACCAAGTAATTTGTTAATTAATTTTGAGAATTTAATTTATCAACAATAACAAAGTCATGTTAATGATAAAGCTAATGGAATCGTAACCAAGCTTAGATAGTCATGATATCATAAATTAGTAAATAATCCATCTATTAATGGTTTTTTTTGAAACTAGAAAGACGAGAGAGAGAGAGAGAGAGAGAGAGAGAGAGAGAGAGAGAGAGAGAGAGAGGGGGGGGGGATAAGGTAGAGGAGGAGGAGGAATTGTAGGTCTACGGAGCTGGAAAAAGATAAACTATCCATCCATATATGCCTTTTCCTCAATTAACTACAAAAAGTCCACCGCCCATATGTAGTCTATAATACGGCGACAAAAACTGATACCCCATCCTGTCAAGTTAGATCATGTCTCACTGCCCTCTCCCCTCTAAAATTTTAAAGTCAAATTTAATTTTAAATTAATTAATAATATTTAAAAGTTTATAATTGATGAATTCATTCAACTTTTCAAATTGAGTAATTTTTTTTAATAATTCATAGTATTTCTAAATAATTTTTATAACTATATCATTAAAATTAATTTGAAAATTGAAATTATACTATTTTATTTTCCAAGGGGGGGAATTATCTGAAATCGCATAGGGCCGGCAAGCATGCATCCAACATGTATAATTAAGCATTCCCTTTCCCACCACTAACGCTGTCTCTATCCATGTTATCCTTTTAAAATTCATTCATATTCATATTCATATAAATAAATAATGCTATTATCCCATAAAAAAAATCACATAATATTTATATATACACATATACATACTGCGAACCTCACATATCAGACAGAGGCACACAGTATATATGTATGTGTATATAAATATTATGCGACCTTTTTTTATGCGATAATAATATAGTTTGTATTCATACTCGTAGAGCCTATAAGCCTATCTACGTAGAGTGTGTTTTGACACTGACACACCACACACTTGTAGGATGGTCAAGAATGAGGCGGCTGCCGTGCCAAGAGATGTCACCTCCTCAATCAATTTAGAGGTCAATAATTTTTTCCAATAATATTAATTACTTAAATATAGATTGATATATATGAAAATAGTTAGCATAAAATTTATTTTTGGATAAGTTGATAAATTGATCAATAAAATATTAACACACAAACGATGTTCTATGTGTGTCAATATTTTATTGACCAATTAACCAACTTATCAAAAAATAAACTTTATACTAACCGAATCCGATATATATATATATATATATACATGGTGATGGGGAAGAAATACGGTCTAGTTGTCAATTTCCATTAATAATAATAGAGGAAGGAAGCAGACTTGATTAGTTAGCATCCCATCTCCTCTTCATCAATCAATTAAAAACACAATAACAATTATTAGGCATTGCATTTGATTGATACCATCCTATTTATTATTGAGCTAAGCTAAGTTACGCAAGCTACACGGCAACACCAATACCAATTCCTCGACTAAACATAAACATATTATATATGTTTATGAGCATGCAATCTGCTACTAGAAAGACACTTGCCAAAACTATTTCAGAATTTTCAGGT
Organism: Panax notoginseng; assembly: GCA_016801055.1. NCBI lineage: Eukaryota > Viridiplantae > Streptophyta > Magnoliopsida > Apiales > Araliaceae > Panax > Panax notoginseng. The sequence continues at coordinate 229,129,073 of CM029015.1, read as the reverse complement.
AGCACCAAGTATCATAATAATCTTATTTGTATCATAAATGCGATCTCATGTAATGTAAATTTCAATTTCCGTTTTCAAAACTTGTACAACATTTTTTTATGACAAACAGATGCTCCATAAATGTTGTTGCTCCACAAGTACAAAATTTATCCTTTCACCTTCATCTAGAGAAAAACAATGCCGAGCCGTGCCGTGCCGTGCTGTTTGCAGCAACAAAGCTGAACTAAAACTGAAGACCTCAATGGAGCCTTCTATTCTCCTACTGTCAAACCAAAACCAAACTTGTAATCTTTCTTCTTGTGATCAATCTGCAAGACAGAGATACCAACCTAATTAAATATCAAGTCCTGAGGTACAAACGGGAACATTTGCTTCCCTTAAAGAATAAATAATAATTAAGAGAAGGGTAATAAATAAAAAATACAAAACAGGAAACTACATGATTACACTATTATGTCACCAACTTCTTGACATTGGTGCTATTTTGACACATCTTTGCACGCAAGTGTGCAACTTTATCAACACCAGATGCATAGAAGAGAAGAGAAACCACTGATCAAACACGTCTTTTTTGATGAACGGAATCACTCTAGTATGGTTCTTTTTCTTGACATATATGAGCATGCAGCTGAATCCCTTCCCTCACTGAGGAGAGCTCCTAACTGGTAGGAACCTGTCACAAAATACTTGTGACAATTGAAGAAACTAACTTGGGTTGTTCCTTTATTATCTTTTACCATGTTCCTTCTGATGCACCTGAACCATACATGCAGAATAGCACCATGAAACCTACACAGTCGCAGCATATTTGCCTTAATCAAAGGAATTTTCTTATTTTCCCTTAATTATTGGCACAACCTTTCACACAACACACTTGCCATGATCAGTGAGATCCTGCCAAGCCATGCTTGGCACAAATGCAGGAGCCTTTTATCTTCCTTCATAACTAAACTACCCATTTTTCCAACAACATTCTGATGCAACAATACTAATTTTGAACAAAATCAAAATATGGAACCGCGATATCCAACAATCGCTATGTGTGGTGAGGAGGATGTTAGAGAAAAAGTTAAAACTAAAAATATTGACCGGCAAACGTTTGATGCTAACCTCTGCAGAAAGAATAAAGTTAAGACCCATATTCAATCGCTCTTCCAGGAAGGCAGCTGTGCAGCCATTGGAGTCGATCTTCCCTCTAAGACGACACTGCCACAATGATGATTAACGAATTAAGAATGATAGTAGTTCAAAAATAAAATCATGTAAATAAAAAATTTCAAGGATTCAACAGGAAGGAAATAGTCAACAATAGATTAGTAACCAATACCATTAACCTTGCAAAAACGAGGAAAGATACTATATGTAAGAGATTATGAATTTTAGTTTACTTATTACTACCTCCGTTCCTAAAAGATTGTTGTTTAAGGTTTTGGCACATGGATTAAGAAAGTATCATTTACCAAGTAAAATTTGTTTGAAATTTCATCACTACCCTTTTATGGGAAATTGAAAATTATTAATACAAGAGAGAGAATTTCTTGGGACAATGAGAGAAGGTAGGGGTAATATAGGAAAGTAAATAATTTATTCCTCGAAAGTTGTAAACGACAAACTTTTTGGAACAAATTTTTTCATCTAAAACGACAATCTTTCAGGAACGGAGGGAGTATTATTATTGTTATTATGAGGCAAGCTTGGAGAACATAGTAGGACTTACTAGATGAAAGACTGACTGGTGAAGGGCTTAAAAGTGCCTATTATTATTATTATTATTATTATTATTATTATTATTATTATTATTATTATTATTTCGAGAAGACATATTACGAAATTATGTAGAAATGGAAAAGTACAATAAGCCAAACTAAAAGTTCTCAATGGAAATCATTTTCTTACTTCTTTTAGAATAAGTTTCTCAATGGTAATCGTTCAAACTGTTGCTAATTAAAATTTGCTGACAATGCCATAATGATGCTGATGTAGTATGAGCAATCAGCATCTGGTGGCATTCATGTTGAATTAAATAAGGCATCAGAGCACTTGATTCTAAAAGTACAAAAAGGAAAAGATGGTTGCATTGTCAATCAAGTTCAACTAGTAATATCACTTGAATAACCATGTATCTATCCAAAGCCCACGGTAAAGAAGTTGTGAAATCCAGGTTAAATATTGTTAAATGACCTTGTTAAAATTTGCAATTTCACATTCACCTTCTATCATTTATGTTAGATAATCAGTGGTCATGTTGTAATTTGCAGTAGCAAGAAGTTCCTAGTATTATTAATAGTAGGTCAAACCAGTGGTTTAGTGCGTACTGATACAGATACACACCCACATGTATGGACAAAACACAGAAAGTGTTGAAAATAATATTAAAAAAATATAGATTGAGGGGGGGTGCTGGTTAGCAAGGTAGCATGTCCATACATTTATAGAACACCTATGATTCAGAAAGAAAACTATATCTGGATGTTAAGATCTCTGAGTTAGCTTTACAACACAAACACACAGTGCGCATCAATCTGAATTTTCTGTTGTAAAAAATGACTGTTTCAACCTAAAATTCTTCAATGTGTGTAACATTGAAAGAGGGATGCACTATGATTAGAACTAAATGTGCAATTGGAAATGAGGAACCGAATAGTCCAAGAGTTAATACAAATGATGTGGCTGGTAATAAGTTACAGAGAAAATAGCTAGATTTGAGTAGTTAATTATTGGCCAAGAACATATGCATGTAAAAATATAATATGTATACAGAGAGAAAAAGATTTGAATGTTATAGGAGTCTAACATGAGATAAAGAATAGGATCAGAGGATAAGAGTTCGCGAATATGTTAACAGCCCTAGAGATGCTGAAACTATTTTATGCCCAGAATACACATAAACATGTGAATCTGTGACTGTGACTGTGACTGCGACTGCGACTGTGTACAAGTACATAGTCGGTTAAATGGGTTTATTATCCAAAATTCCTAACTATAGATTTTGTAAATGCTGGGATATCAAAATGAAGGGATTATGAAATGAAATGAATTTCAAATATAACTAAATAATAAATAGCTTAAAAACACGGTGTAACTGACTTTGACAAAGTCCAAAGAATTACACAATGAGCAAACAACATAAACTAAGCTTCATATAACTTACAAATCCTCTAAAAAAAGATTAAATGTGATTATTACTGTTGCTAAATAATGTCACACAAGATACTTTGACCTCATTTAAGTTGAAACATTCTTAACAAATCATGTGTGAGTGCAGAACTCATAGAACACATAGATTAGGTTTCAAGTGAACTACAAGGAAATACCCAATTGAAAAAAAAATATTCCATATTTGGTGCTTTAGTAATAAACAAGATAACAAATGTTTGAACTTAGATAAAAACAAATAACCAGTGGACTAGTTCATAGTTGCAGGTTCAGCTCTTGCTTATGATACTTGTCCTAGAATACTGCATCTCATGGATACTAGATTATATAACCCAAAAACCAAATTTACAATGATTTTGTACACACATACAGCCATGCAGAAGTAAGGAAAAAAGAAAAACACAAAACGGTAGAAGTCACCTGACGAAGAATGTAATCATAACCAACGCTTGCAGTGACATCTCTAGACATGTAGTTGTACATGAAGTCCGATGCTAGAGAAACCTAGAGGGGGGAAAACAGGTATAACTATCAAACTGCAATAGGTCAGCAAACGATCTAATGGCCTACCTTATCAGATAATTTCTGAACATAGCTCAGAGCAACCATTCCGGTGCTAGCAACTTGCCCTGTGGCAACCTGTAGGCAAGATGATAAATTTGGTTCAGTTACACAAACTTCTAAGAAAAGCAACCAAAAAACCTTTTTCCATAAATAAATGATTACCCATGTCTGCCACAATCTAAAACAACATACTGACTCAATCCCTAACATTTTTTTCAAACAAAATAAAAATAATGGTCAAGGGAAAATGACACAATAAAACAAATTAATCAATTAACATTAAGCTTTACAACTGAAACCTAAAACTAGACTTTAGAGGTTTTCATGAGATGCCAAAAGGTAAAAAAATGCAAAATGAATACGTTGGACTTTCAAAAAAGGACCACTATTGGTAACGTCTCATTGTTGCAGTAGTCGTAGTTATCTCTCCCTTCAGCATTCTGAGAAATGAAGATCTTCTAGACACAATGTGAGAAAACAACAGCTAAGCTACCTTAGATTGGAGTTCTACCCAAAACAGATAGTAATGCAAATTAACTTTCACTGGTAATTGACAAAAGGTTAAATACCAAAGACAATGTAATAAAAGATGTATAAGCTTGTTGAGCAGGAAAGTAAGAGTAGTACCATCTTATCTGTGTTATATCGTGCAGCATAACCAATACCAGATTTCCGATGCTGACCAGCCCAGAATACTTCACCGCCCAAGGAAAAATGCGGTGTCACACTCTGCAAGCAGTACACAATTTTAAAGGTAGAAGGGAGAATAAAGTTGTTATTTAGTTCAAATAGCTTTAATATGAGAGAAGATAAGGGCAAAAGTAGAGAATACAGAAAGTAATATGTCACTGTACATATAACAAAGGAGCAAACAGAAGCCAATTACAATATAACAAAGGTTACAAAAAGGATTCATCGTGGGTGGAAGTTGGAACAGTGGGGCAGTTATCTGACCAAAAAACATGTTAACCTTGAATCCAAGAAAATATTCCACCTTTTCTCAGTGACTTTGGTACTACTTTAAAGGATTAAATGGCAATCTTTAAAAAAACAGACTGGAAAAATATTATGTCCCAGTTGTACAAGCAGACTTTGGGAACATGAATAGGAACTTTATGATGCAGGGGGAAGGGCTTGTCATCATAACAGTAATTAAAACTGTATTCTCCCCCTTCCATCCTATGAACGCACTTTTATATGATAAAGTATATCAATGGTTTTTTTTTGCCTTTTAACTTATAAACCACCCTACAAGGTAAAAACAAACAATTGGAGAAAAGAACACAGGGATGAAGAAAAAAAAGGTCAAGATAATTCCATTAATGAAAAGGAAGGCTGCAGGAATAGTTCCATTTTCTTCGAACAAGTACTGCTATGTTCTGGCTAACCTGGACCCATATCTTGGACCTGTTTTGAAAATATACACACTTAACATACTACAAATTGTAAAATACAAGTCTAATTATAAGAATTTTTGCCAGAAATGGACGTCCAAAATTTAATTTCTTTCTCAAGTCGATGATTTTTTTTTTGGATAAGTTCTAAAAACAAAAAGTATTTCATTTACTACAGCCAATCAATTGAATTACATGTCAGTTAGCAGATTAGACGCACAAGCAAATTAATGATCTTGTTTGTCTGTAAATTCCACTTAATTCATACGGAAAAGGCCATGTCATTCACCTGGATATAACTGGCTCCAAATAAAGCACCATTACCGAGTTGAACTTGACTCCTAAAGTCCTTTCCCTGTATAAATAAGAATGATTGAAGAGAAACTACATAAAGAAGTAAACTACTTCACCGACATGTGATATACATGCTTGATGCATTGACATCATTGTTTGTGGAAAACTACAGATGAAATTTTAATAAAATGCCGAGATGTTAACACATAAATGATATTTACCTTATAATCAAAATTGACCATGCCATGTGACATGTGTGGCTCATTTGTAAGCTGGAAAAGGAAAAAAGAGTAGAAATTACTCAATTGGCTTACTCACAATAACATGTGCTGCCAAACCCCGAGTAAAAGTAAAAGGCTGAAAAAAGCATGTTAGCATGTACATACTTGAGCATTGGCCTTCAGAGTAAGGTTATCAGACAAGTCGCACTTCACTCTTGCACTTAGCCTACCATCCGTCAATATCCTCCCAATAAGCATCAACTGTGGAACACCCATCAGTGGTCTAGCAGTTAGAATTATGTACATAAGAATCAATTAAATTCAACGAATTTGTAGAGCCTACATACTTTTGGGTCTATAAAGTTGGCACCAAACTCGTAGGTAGCAGTGGGTATCTTAATCGTTTCAGCAGATTGAGAAGGGACTTCAGTCGGTCCCATGAACACACTGATGAATAGAATTAAGAAGGCAATGTCAACAAAACCAGTAAGAAAGAGACGAGGACAAAAGAGGGGGGAAAGGGGATGACAAAGTAACAAAAGAAAATCAACAGACGGGGAACTGGAGTACCTGTGACTGAGTGAGAATTTTTGGTTCAGTCCTTTAGTAAAATCAAACCGCAATCCCTCAAAAAGTTCTGGCTTTAAGGACACTGAAAAATATAAAAAAAGATTAGCAAAAGAATGCAGCATAATGTTCTCAAGAGTATCTTAGTATAACATATTTTCATCCTCGTCAGTATCATGTTATAGATACATTACAACATCGAAAAATATGTCAGTAGCAGTATATACCAGCTGCTTTACTAATGACAGCCCAACAACATCAATAAGCATTTAGCAAATAACTACTCCCTCCATCACATACGAGATCCCCACCAAGGATACAAAATTACCCATTTTAGTTGGGTGAGCCTCACATATTACTAAGAAAAAAAAATGAAAGACTGAAGCAATAATTTTTAGTTTTTCGTGATATGGTTTAATACAAAATCAATTTATAACAAATAATCTTTGTATCCTATAAGACTTTCACTGATGAATTAATGAGCAGTAGGCAGTAGGCACTAGGCAGTAGGCAGTAGGCAGTAGGCAGTAGCGCACTAGTTAACAATAATGATAAGCAAAAAAACATAAAAACAAAATAAAAGTTGAATGAAGGGTACTAACTGAGAGCTTCGCGGTGAATCTCTTCATAGGGAATGGGGCAAGGCAAGTCCATGTAATCGACTTTCTCTGGTTCGATCACCGTAGGCTTTGAAGTCGCCGGAGGAACGAGTGTCGCCATTGTATGTTTTGACCGAAAGGTTTTGTGTCTAAGAAGAAGAGGTCGGCTCTTTCTTCTTCTTCCTTGGGCGCGGCTAGATAGAGAGTTGAGGGTTTATGGTTTGGGCTTTGGACTTTGGAGTAACAAAATACTCGGCAGAGCAGTAGAGGAGAAAAACCCTTCCCCCAGGATGGAAAACCCCTAGGACCTGTTTGGTTAAATAAAAGCCAAGCCCGGTCTGTTTGCTTTCAGGCTTCAGCCCCTTGTTCAATTGATCATTGAGATTTTCAATTTTTCTTTCCTTTTCAGATTTCTACCACCAGTCCTGTCCACCTCAATTCTGCTATGCAAAGATGTGCTGCCTATTTTAAGTTTAACATCGAACCGAACTTAAGGGTGTAAATGAATTGAGATGACGCGAGTATTGAGTGTAAATAAGTCGAGTATTGAGTTGCTTAGATTTAGTTTATAAAATTTATCGAGTATAAAATAATGTTTGATGGAGTCTCGTTTAGCTACCGAGTCGAGTACGATTTGGAATCGAACACGAGCAGTTTGATCATTTCGAACGAATATAGTCCGAGTATCAATAAAAAATTACAATTTGAAGAGGTTCGAGTAATTTATCGAACTTTAAAATTTGTTCATATTTGAATTATTTATATTTCGAGTCGAGTTTGAATCGAACTTTTAATCGAGCGATTACGAATCGAGTTCAAACTGTTTAATCAGTTTACAGTCTTAATTTAACCATTATGTCTTTCAATGCTTTGTTCGAGTATTTTTTCCTTGAAAAAATTAATATTATTACTTTTTCCTTACAAAATATAATGTCACAATAAATGTGGTATAATTTTAAAAATAATTACTTTGGTAAAAATACATAAATAAAGGGGAAAAAAATATAGGTCACAAGAAATGTGGTATAATGTAATTCATTTTCTAATCAGTTAAAAAGATGTTCATTATTTTCATAGATTACTTAAGAGTGTGAGATACTTAAGTCATTTTATATTTTTTTGAAAATTATCCCAAATACTATACATTTTATAGTAAACCCCAACAAAATAAAAAAATAAACCAACAACCTTTACAATGTGAAATATTTATAATATACTATTACATAAATAGTTTACTTGTCGAATCCTTAGCCATTAGAAAGATATTTAGTTATGTTGGGAAATTATAATAACACAACAATTAAAATAAATTAATTAACAAAATAATATATTTAAGTAAAAGTTATATTCATGAAATATGTGACATAATATTTAACAAAAAGGATACCAACTATTTTAAAATTTGATTATGTGTAGCATGTCCTAACTATATCATATGTGAGATGTATGAAGTTGGTGTGTTATAATAAATAAATAGTTTGTAGTAAATGCAAATTTTTTATATACATTTATAATTAATATAATTGAGAAAATTATTTTTTGGCAAGTTAGCCGATCAAAAGAATTATAACATTTTCTCAAAAGAAAATAAAAAAAAATCACAAGAAATAGTGTGGAAAAACATTTTGGGGGGAAACAAACAGAGCCTACGGCGAACTTTTTTCTGCACAAGACCGGACGGACTGTGTTGATCCAAGTCAACCAGTACGAAAGGCCCATCAAATTTTTTGTATTTATGGTAAAGAAGATTCGACCCTCTTCAGTCATTTTCACAATTAGTAATTAGGAATCATCATCTCTTCAATTGAAGAAGGATTCCCAAACTCAAAGGTGATTAGATCATCTTCCCAACCTAAAATCTCGTACTACTGTTCTGTTCCCTTCACGGCTTCACTCTACTACCACCGACACTACTTTGTCCTACTTCACATTATTCTTAGCCGGAGCATTTGTTGTTTATTTGTTTCTACTTGAAGATGATTGTTTCCCCTTCGAATCTGGAGAATTGTGCTTGTTCGCTGTAGAAATGTTATATATGCAATTTTTGTAAAGGTTGCTTCTTCAAGAGGCAGTATTGGGTCATGGGCCTTGTGGGTTGTTATCATTTATTAATTGTTTAGTAACTTTGATCTGTGATGGCAAATTAAATCTTGAAATTCTTGCAAATTTGTCAAATTGAAATTTGTTAACTATGCACAGCAATGGCGAACATATTCTTGAACCACAGTCGTTAGTTTGGTTTTTAGTTAAAATATTTATGTTTTTGAATGTGCTATACGGGAGGGATGTTTTCTAGTGCAGAACTGAGGAAGCTTTTGAAGAATTTATGGTTTCTCAATATCAAGCTAGTTTATAGTGGTCAAACAAATTTTATATTAATTAGCATTGATATTTTGTACAACAGTTGAAAAAGAAATAAGTTTTATTCAATTTATTGACATTGGTGATCAGCTGATGCCTTACTGTTCTGTTGTATAATACACTGGAGCATATTCATACATATGAACTCGTGGATGTCAACTAAATTTTTATTTTTTTATTTTTTTTCATTTCCTTGTGTTAAATTGTGCATGCAATCACTGCTTCATTAATCCATAGCTGTGGATAATGACAGGCTGACAGCTCACACGATATCTGCAACTTTCCTTTTACCCCTTCTATGTCTGATTTCCATGAGTTGTTGCACCAGGAACTGAGTGATAGTAGAGTTGCAAGCTCTCCCAAATTGAGATGAATCACGTTTCAAATGCCTTCTCGTTACTAGAACTGGATGTTCCTGATAATGAAGTACAAATAACCACTGCTGCTGCTAATAATGGAGAAAATGCCAAGGGAAAAGGTTTGTTTGATTGTATTAAAGAATTAAGCTTTATACACCTACGCCTTCAATTTAGTGATATAAGTTGTAGTCTTCTGAGATCGTATCAAATTTGAAACATGACATGCCATATACATTATGTTTGAAGGAGTGGCTTGCTTTTCTGATGTAAGAAAGAAAGAATGAAATTGGTACCAGTAAAATTTTTATCAGCCGAAATATTAAAGTGTAAATGTGTCTCCATACTCTGATTCCTAATGTCCAGAATTTATCCCGAACCTCAACAAATAATTGTTTTTGTTACTGCTTACGATTGTAAATTGAACTGTCTGAACTATGATACCAAAAAAAACATTTTTGTGATGCAGGTAAGAATAAAAAAAAAAGTGAGCGCTCTGGAGATATCATCCTGTCAAAAGATGAGAACAGCAGTCAACAAAACCTAAAAGTGGTTTCGGACGAGTACAAATTGCCTCTTGTGTGGATTGATTTGGAAATGACAGGTAGTTAGTAGTTTAAGGTTCTTAAAAAATGAACTAGAGATGAGATGGATAGACTTAAAGCAAATAATCTATTCAGAACCTTAATCATACAAGATGCCTTGCCTGTTAGCTGAATTGGCTGTGCAGGGTGTGTCACCGTCTGGTTGCCAGAGAGGTCATATAGTTTTGGCTTATCAAAGTCTGGGTTTAATATAATTTTATGGAAATTTGTGTAGTAGGAAAGTTGTGGATCATCCTTTGTGTAATAAATACTTATTTGTAAACAATTACGTTGCAATTTTGCTATTCATCAAGGTGCTTTACCCCATTCCAGCCATATGTACAGTTAGGCTTGTCAATAATATATTACTGTTAGCTAATAAATTGTTGGGTTAAAACCAAAAACTTAGAATTTGAATCATTCATAGGTTCCTGAGATGCAGATTGAGTCCTTCATTAGTGTCTGTATTGATGAGCTACTATGTGGTTCATTTACTGTCAAATCTGAAATTCATCTTTGATTCCTTTCCCCTGGTTTTTTGTTCCTTACCTTCCTGCTTCACTTCTATTCTTTTTTTTGTTCAGTCTTGTTTCCAATATTGCTCAGATATACATATACTTTGACTTACGTATACTTTGATCAAATCATGCTCTCTCCCGATCCTGACACTTGTGGCAATGTTGGCCAAAATCTTTGTTAGTCAAGACTCGAGTAATAGTTGCATTCTCACTGCTCAAAAACCTTAAAGCAAATTCATCTAAGAGATTTTTTCTTTGACAATCTTAAGCATGGCATATTTATGTTTTCTACCCCGTCCCCCCCCCCCCCCACACACACACAAAAAAGGGGGAGAGGGAAGGTCAGTGGGTTTGCCTGCATGTATGATATTATTGAATGGTTTATGACATGTTTATCATCCTTATTCCGCCTTTTCTGCCTATGTAGGTTTGAATGTAGAAGTAGATAGAATATTGGAGATTGCTTGTGTGATTACAGATGGAAATTTGACCAAATCAATTGAGGTAATTTTAACTTCTACCTGGAAATGATGATTCCTTGTTGTGGCTGTTGACTCTGCTCTCTGATAATTGCATTTACTTCTTCTTCTTTTTTTTTTTAATATTTTTTCTTCTTAAATCCTTTAATTATATGCTACCTCCATCCGGGAAAAAAACGAAGAAGATTAAGAGACGGTATTATATATATATATAACAATTTTAAGGTTTGCATAGAACACACTCGGACATAATTGTTTCCAATGACTATTTTTTTCTCAAACAATAAATTTTATTTATTAGTAGTTAAAGTTTATTACTAAATTTAAAGATTATGCTAGGTTGTTCTATGTAAAACTTAATATCACAAAAAGAATTAAAAAAATCAACAAAAGAAAAAGTTGTAATTTTTTTATATAAAAGAAGAGAGAATCTTTACATAGGTAGTGTGTAACAACTAGTGTGGGATAAAAAGGATTGTTGAGTTGAGTTACTGAGGGAGTGTAATTTTAATTCCATTTTTTTAGTTCCAGATTTCTCTGTCTTTTAACTGCTGAATGTGTGGCAATAGTAGGAGTCATTGAAATATATCCAATGCTATGGAGAATCAACTCTCATAGGAATCTTCATACGTTTGTAGATCCTGATATATAAGACTTCTATATATTCTTGATATGTAAACATATTTCTGTTTCAGTCACTAATGAACACTGCCTTTTCGATGAGGTGTTATTTGTGGCGCTTTGTTTGAGATTGAGTATGGTAGTTGCAATCTTTCTTTGAAGCAAAAGTCAAGCAATTGTTTTAAAGCTTCAATAGAGTTAATCTTTACCTTATCATATTGTGGAAAAAACATGTGTTATGAATAAAGTTCATGAACAAATACTCTCGGAGAAGTTGTTATGGTGAAGTTTTTATTTGTTGACCACACCTCTCCCACAAAATCACAACAAATAGAAAAAAGGAGGAGTAGGAATGTGGACAATTGGCTTGAAAATCATGTGTGCATTATTAGTAGTTGTGCATCTATGCCTTAACCTAAGGACCTGCAGAAGGAAAGGGGGAGGATATAGTTGTGCTCTAATATTTTGTGGTCTCATACAGATTGTTAGTCTAATGTGTTCTATTTTGCCACTACCTTATAGCTATCATGTTGAGGTTCTTTCAGCCACCATATTTGTTGAGAAATCATGCGCACACAAACACAATTGAGATAAACACACGCACACTACTGTGTGAGATACATGGTTCAAAGCATCAATCGTTATACCAAAATACCTATGTATCGGTTAGGTATCCGTTAATATTGAATCGCAACATTGAACAAAATTAGCAATTATTTATGTACAGGGTAATTTTCGGTAACTTGGCATAACATATCCATTTCAAACCAAATAAAGGAGAAATCACAACGTAAAAGGGAGAAACGCCAAAAAATAAAAAACAAACTCGAATATGCTGAAAGCTATAAAAAGGAGGCGATAAAAGAGAACGAACCTTTATCTATTATACTTAAATTGTAACTATGTAGTACTAAGTTATGCATACCTTTAAAAAATGAAAAAATATTGTACTTCAAATATATTTAGTTATGTTAAATTGAACTTGAAATGTGCCTATATAGTACATACCTGACTATAACTTAAAAAAAAATATTAAAAAATGCACTTATTATATAACTAGTTAAGCTAACTTGTACTTAAATTATAATTAAATTGTACCTACATAATACCTAGTTAAGTACAATTTGAAAAAAATTGCACTTGAAAAATATACATAGTTAAGTTAAATTGTACTTAAATTATGCAAAACATGGGTGCTCAACCATTTGAGCTAAGAGTATCAATCAACTTTATTCAAACAAACAATTAATTTAATATATCTGTGAGATATCTTTTTTATCATTTGGACAAGGTTACGTGCTCTAGATAGAGCTTTTTGTGGACTTACTTGATTCATCTTGCTGTTCTTATTATTTAGAATTTTTTCATAATTTTTTATTTTTTTTGAAACTCCTAACTAGCTAATAGTGCATATCACCCGAAACCGAGTCAAAAAATGGTCTTTCGAAACATAGGCCGCTACCGCGACTTTTAACCATATTGGGATACAAAAACAATGACACAAGAATTTTATGTGAAAAACCCAACTGAAAAAAACCGTAGGGAGAGATCTCAGAATCCCACTATAAAATATTGAAGAGTACGAAACTTGTTATCTGAGAAAATAAACTCACTAATTATTTTCTCTCTTTATCTCTCTAGCTCAACTCTAACTCTCTAGCTCTCTTGTTACTAAACTAGACACCAACTCTTTCTCTTTAACTCTCAGTTTTGGTGTGTTAAAAATGAGAATCCAAGCTCCCCTTTTATAGTTACAAGCTTCCTTGATTTAAGGAAGCCAAAACCAAATTTGAGAGGATGAGTCATCAAGATAGCAAAACCAAGAGTGCAAAACATGCAAATCTTGAGAAAGAATGATGATGCGGAAGCAACCCATTTTGGATGATGAGTAAGCTAAAATATAAGCCAACTTCAACAATATTTTCAAGCATCAAATGCGACCGCCTTGTTCACCTGTTTGTCTTAAACTATGAGTATGATCTAAAGACTAAAAAATACACCTGATTGGGTTATTCCTTGTTCTCACAGATTATTCCTTGTTCTGTATATTTAGGGTCCTGATTTGGTTATCCATCAATCAAAGGAGTGTCTAGACAAAATGGGAGAATGGTGTCAGAGTCATCATGCAGAAAGTGGTAAGCAGACTCTCAGTTGTTTGCACTTTTATTATCAATTTCATCGTCAACTAGTTCGAGTGTATGCTCCATTCATCCCATCTTATGTGTCTTTTTAAAAGCCATTAATCAGCAGGTATAAATTCAGAGGTTATGTCTTTTAATATAGTTTCCCCACAAAAGTTATATAGTATCAACAGTGTAGTTTTGGGAAAGAAATTTATATTAAAAATATAATATCAAAAGTTCAGCCAGCTCATCTTCAAATTTGTGCCTTTTTCATTGTTGATGGCATACAAAATGGGACGGATTGATAGAGTGATTATTTGATGGGAACTGTTATTTCCACAAGCAAAATTTGATATTTCCACAAGTCCTTACTCATATGAATGTGGTCCCATTTATTACTCATGTGAAGAGAGTCTTTTGGAACTATCAATCCCTATTTGATATATATTTTTCGTATCAATGTATTTATTATTATTATGAAATGAATGCATGTTTGGTTCATATTTTTTTAGTCATTAAACTTTTTAAATTTAATTTAGGTTTGACAAAGAGAGTGCTTCAAAGCACGCTTAGTGAAAAAGAAGCTGAAAAACAGGTAACTACGCATTGGTTTTCTTTAAAACTTAATTTCCACTTATATTATACGTTGTGGTGACAGTGGTGTAAAGTTCTGAATCTATGTGCATAGATTTATTTCTTCTCTAGCTAATAAAGGATATAACCTGTTGCTTATTCTCTTGAGGGGCATAATACGAAGTATCTAGAAAAATTAAATTAAATGCATAGGTTTATTCTTAGTCTGGGAATATGGGGATGAAGCGTTTTCTATGTTAGAGCGTGACTGTAATTTATTACTTATTTGATACTTCATTTTAGCCATGTGGTTGAAAACTTGAAATGTACTCTAGACTCTAGTATTTCAATGTTGTATACTTCAATAGTTTACTTGTGAAATTGTCCTTTGAAGTTGGTCTCTTATAAACGTATCCCTTAACATATTTAGCACTCTTGTAGGTTGTGCAATTTGTCAAGAGAAATGTGGGCTCACATACGCCTCTTCTTGCAGGAAATTCAGTCTATGTGGATCTTTTATTCCTGAAGGTATGTAAAGGTTTATTTATATTATATATACATGCATATTAAATCAAATAATATTAGGAATCTTTAGAATATAATAGATAGATATTTTTTTTTTTGATATGGGAATTAGTTTTTTCCAATGTATCAAGGAAAGTGCCCACCCCCCACCAAAAAAAAAAAGAATAAAGAAGAAGACCAATCTCACTCTAGCACAACGCTGCAACCAAACGCCCTAATCTTGTCACCTTCAAGCTCTCACTAGAATGCACCAATGTAATTGAGCATTAAATTCTCTCCTCTCTTTTTTTGTTGTTGCTAAGTTGGTATTCTCCCTTAGAATGCTGGTTAGCTCCTTATTTGGTTTCTGCAAACACACAGTAAATTTATCGTATAAATTATCAGAGCTAACACTCATTCTAATAGTTGAATTTTAGGGTTGTTTGGACCCTAGATGAAACCTTCAAAATATCCTTGACTAAGAAAAAATCAAAAACTTAATATATCAGCAGCAGAGTGGCTTAATAATATTCTAATAAATTTTATGTATTAGATGGATCATAGGTATGTGCATTTAGCAATCATTGTGAACATCTGTCTGAGGGAAAAAAAAAAACTTTTAAGACTCTATCCTTATTTACCCATTATGTATTTTTGATTTCGATTTCAGAAGAGGAAGTCTTGTGAGCAGTGAACATTCTTCTTTCTATTTGGCTAAATCTGTTGTACAGCCTTTACTTAAAAAAGAAATCTTGTGCAGAAGTATATGCCAGATTTGGCTAGTCTCGTCCCTCATGTACTCGTTGATGTGAGCAGTGTTAAAGCTTTATGCATCCGGTGGTACCCAAAAGGTGACAATTTATTCTACTTCTTTTTTCTTTAATCCTATCTTTGATTAGCTATCTCCTCCTTTTCTTAAAGTATTTCCAGAAGCTTTAAAATCTTGTTGGACCTAACACTGAATTGATCTCGTTTGTTAACCCCTTTGTCAATGCCTGAATATGAAAGCTATATATCCCTAGACTCTGTGAAGTGTTTGTTGTAGACCTATTTTAGGCTTGTTTGTGACTCAGAATTGGATATTATATGGGCTTTTATGGATTTTAAATGTGGATTATTTTCTACAGATAGCCGAAAGGCACCTCAAAAGAAAAACAAGCACAGAGCCATGGATGACATCAAGGAGAGCATAGCAGAACTGAAATACTACAGGGACAACGTTTTCAAACCAAGGTCAAGGAATTGAAAGCAAAAGAGGACATTGTGTAGTTGGGGCATGGGAGCACTAGAGAATATGTGGGGTGGTCTAGTGGTGTAAAAGGTTGGGAGTGAGATGATGTGAAATTTGGGTGGAATGAATATTTGAACGTTATAAAAAAAAAAGTTGTTTAGGAACATATCTACCTAATTAAAAGAGGCTGTTTTCATACTCTATGCAAGCTAGTATTATTCTAGCTTTTTTTTTTTGGGTGTATGTATGTATGTATGCAAGAGGGAGAGAGAGAGAGAGAGAGAGAGAGAGAGAAGTTGTCTGAAAGGAAATCCAAAGGAAGGAAACATTATTCTAGTACTAGTACTAGTACTAGTATTACTTGCCATCACAAACACATGACAATACTTGAAGAATGGGAAACACGGTGTGTACGTAATAAAAAATTAAAACAGTAACTCGTCTGTTTAATTGAGAGAGGTTGAATAGTAATAGGGTAGTTATGCAAGAATTACACCATTTTTTTTTGATATGAACACAGGAAACATTTGGTGACACACACGGCCCCCTCAATAACGCTAGGAGTGAGTAAATCACGCCAACTTAACCACCTCTAGTCTACGGTCTACCCAACAACAAGAAGAAGCTATTTTCTACAAAATACTAAAATAAATAAAATGGTTTTGTGTTGAGAATAAGTTGGTCAAAGTCAAGGGGAGGGATGATGCATACTTACATAATTTCTGACGCGTTTTTGTTTAATATTTTACTATAATTTTTTAAAAAAATATACAAGTGTTTCTGCATTACTATTATTATTTATTTTAATAAAAAATATGGAGTATGTCATAGCATCATTAATCATTTATAAGATATATCTGGCCTGACCATATCTAAGAAATGGTTACCTTGGGGACGTGTTTTTAATTTTGAATGGCAAGGTAAGGGTTATTTATTTTCATCTTTTTATCTTTCCCGTAAAAGTAATACTAGTAATAGTAATAATAATAAGTATTGATGATATGTAGGAGTAGTAGTATTGTTTTATGAAATTAATATTGTGGTGGTACTGGTATTCATGAGAACAGCGTGCGGTGCGTGTCTTCTGCTTGATTTGTTTTGTTAATCTCTCGTTCTTTAAACAAACAAAAGGAGAGAAACTACACTAACACTAAAGAAAATATTATTATCACGTACTCTTGACATGACATTCATGAATTTATTATTGAGTTAAGTGAATCATATAATTATTAAATGACTTTCTTAATTCATATATAAATCACAATCTTTTATAAACGGATAAAATATTATTTTATTTTTCACAACCCTTTCTGGGTTATACATGATAGATAATTGTCTCTCTCAAAGTCTCAACCTTTTTATCTCCACTTTTTGCGGTGGAATTGATTTTGTTTTGTTTTGCAAAATAAATTTATTTCTAATTCAAATTCCATTAGATAACATGCATTTTTAAAACAACAGTTATCAAGGGGGAAAAATAATAATTAATTCCACCAAATACATCTAGGTATGTATCTGTCTCACTGTCTGTATGTAGAGAGAGACAGAGAGAGAGAGAGAGAGCGCGTTACAGACAGTTAGTTGTGACATAGATGGAGCAGCGTGGCATTTGTATATGAATCAATCTACTGCATATATTTTGAATTTAATTAACTGTTAGGCAGTAATCTGAAATAAGAGAGCGAATCGAGATAATGTCGGGGGGAGGTGAAGCGGAAGGTGAAGGGACTTTGGAATTCACACCAACGTGGGTTGTCGCCGTCGTCTGTACTGTCATCGTCGCTATCTCTCTCGCCGCCGAACGCCTCCTCCACTTCACAGGAAAGGTGCTTACTCCTCTCATTTTATTTTATGTTATTTATAGTATCTCACTACTCTTGTGAATATCTTTTATTATTAGTATCCAATTTTAGATTTGGGAACCCTTTTTTATTTACTCCATCCCAACCCAATGTATGCAGTATCTCAAGAAGAAAAACCAAAAGCCTCTATATGAGGCTCTACTGAAAGTCAAAGAAGGTGCTGCCCTACCCCCTTCCTTTATCTCTAATTTTTATTTTTAATTTTCTGTATATTCTGTTATTCTTACGTCGGTTTTATTTTTTTATACTAGAGGTAGTGGACACTGATTAAGGGATTTTTGTCAAAATTTGAACTTTCTTTG